>CAJQUN010002545.1:0-25347 GCA_907163345.1 Haberlea rhodopensis | reverse complement strand
CAGACAGAGGGTATCATGAGGATGTTTGGGGATGCCATAAGTGGCAATGCTAGTGTGAGAATGGCGCCGGTGCCACCACCACCATTGAGCAAGGGCCAGTGGAACAGGTATTGTTGCCTGGGGAATTGACGTTGACGCAATTTCTGAGTTATCAGCCACCCAGGTTTGAGGGACTGAATCAGGGGAACTGGCGGAGGAATGGCTGGAACGTGTGGTGGAACAGATATTTGTATCAGCGCCGTGTGCCAAGACTGCTTGGTACGCTTAGCTGAATTCCAGTTAGCTAAGAAAGCTATGATGTGGTGGAAATCCACAGTGCTTGAGCTGAGGGCTCAAGGACAGACAGTTAACTGGGATGTGTTTAGAATGAAGTTTCTTGAGCATTATTTCTCTGTTGCTGCAAGGCAGAGGGAAGAGGATGAATTTACAAACTTGAGACAGGGAGCAATGACAGTATCGGATTATGCTGTACAATATTCTTCTTTGCTCCTGTATGTGCCACATATTGCTGTAAACACAAAGGCAAAGATCAGACAATTTGTGAAAGGTTTGAGGACTGAATTGTTTGATAGGGTCATGTCCAATAACCCTACATCATATGAAGAAGCATTGACTAGAGCCGAGATGGCTGAGATTGCCGTAGGAGTATACAAAGATGTTGGACAAGCCCAAACACCTACATCTGAGAGTATGAGACGAGAATCATTTAAATCACCACGAGGTGGTGCATCTTCCTCTCGATTTAGTGGAAAACGGTTTACAATGCGAAAGGGTGGTGAACGAGGTTCAAAAGGACAGTCCCAAGGAAGTAGTAGTAGTAGTGGACGAGGATTACAATGTTTTAAATGTGGAGGGCCACATTTTCAAAGAAATTATCCACAGTTTGATACAGTGGTTTGTTTCCGTTGTGGGGAAGCCAGGACATGTGATCCGTGATTGTCCTCAAGTGGGTGGACAACAGAGAAGAGGACCCATGTCAGAGAATACAGTACAACAGAGACCATAGGGTGTACCACAGTCTGGTGGAGGACAGAGGAAAGGATCACCTCAGGCTCAGGTGTATGCACTGAATAGGGAAGAAGCAGAGGCAGCTCCTGATGATGGTGATAGCGGGTAAGTGTACTTTGTTTACTGATAAGTGTGATTTTTACACTTAATTTGATAAAAGATTAGAGGCGTTTTTGTAGTGATTCCTGGAAAATATTACACGTTTTGGTATATATTTGTATATTTCAGGAATCCAGGTCTAATTGCATAAAAGTGGAGAAATTACACTTAAAATGATGAAAAATGACCAAACCGAGCAACACACGTGACATGACGTGGAGGAATTTTCAAGCACACATTAAATTGGATAGAAATCCATTGCTTTAAGAGACCAACATGGATGAAATATTATATTATAATATAATATTATATAAGATATATACACACGAATATTTGGAGGGCAGCAGCAGCAAGTTACGTGAGGAGATTATAATTAAATAAGGAAAGGTGGACAATCTGATAAGGAAGAAGGAAAGAAACGTACAGAGGGGAAAGGAGGCGAGTAATAGAAATATAAAAGAAGCGGAGGAACCAGGGAGGGACGGGACCAGAAAAGGGGACAGCAATATTTACGTAAAGAAGAAAGGGGGGAGATTTATTCTGGAGAAGAGAAAAACGAGAAAGAGACGCACGGCAGTTTTAGAAAGGAGAAGAAAGACGAACAGAAAAAGGAGGGAGGAACGTGAGAATAACCAGCAAGAGAAGGGAGGAGACGTGAGGAGTTACGTGAGTGAGAGGAGATTCACGAAGGGGGAAGCGAACGTAAATACAGAAGAGCAAGGAAAGTTACGAGAGGAAGAGGGAAGAAGAGTTACGGGAATTCTGAAGAGAAGAAACAGATTGAGGGTGAAGAATTACGTGAGCAGCAACGATAATAGTGAACGAGAAGGAGGTGATCAGATTGAGGAGGAAAAAATTCACGTACAGCAAGGAGGCGAAGAACAAGTCACGTACAGCACTGCAAAGCATCGAGAGACGGAGATACGGAGTCGACGACGCGATTCAACATCGCTTATTTATTCGTATTTCTAAACTTTGTTTGATTCTAATTAATTTCCTTATGCTTTTGATATTGAAATACATGATATTGCATTTGATTTTAAATATGTTGCTAGGCTAAGTTTATTGTCAAGACTTAGGGGATCCTATGTTATGAACCCATGAATAATTTTAATGTTTTGATTGATTCTTATTTATCTAAGTGCATAGATCTTGTTCTTCATGCTTTTAAGGGTTTGGCCATCCTTGAATGATATTAAATTACAATTGAGATCGAGATATAAAATTGGAATTCGATATAGTGATTTATGCCGTGGATTTCAGACTGAGATCGAGAGATGAAGTCAAATACACGTATGATAGCTATAGATATCTAGTAATCGAAGGCTAGAAGTTTTCATAGATCTATTTACAATTTTAATTGTCAAATAAGGGTACGAGAGTGGCTTATTGTTACGTTAGTATTAGATTTGTTATAGCCGGACCAAGGTATAGCAAGTGAATTAGGAAAACTCGTCACCTTAGATTGTTTGAATTAATTCTTAACTAATAGGCGAATTGTGGGGGATTACATAGGTGAACCGAAAGTCTTGATAATTGTCTCTATTGATTTCATTCTCATTCTCTATCGTTTGTTTGGATTTATTATTGAATTAATAGTTAAATTAGTTAAGTAGTTATAACCAATTTCGTAGGCTAAATATAGTTAAACTAGTGGAGTTTGATACTTATTTCCTAGTCCTCGTGGGATCGACAATCCATACTTTTATATCATTATACTAAACTTGACACCGTGCACTTGCGGTAGAATCGCTACACTGAGAAATAACTGTTTAATAAAAGCGATCAAGTTTTTGGCGCCGTTGCCGGGGACTAGTTTTAATAATATCAAACGAGATTAGTTGACTGTAGTTAGTCATTTATTTGTTTTTATTTTCGATTTTTTTCTTTCTCTCTATTCTTCTACTGTTTGTGTTCTTTTTGGTTGATTGTTACAGGTTGTTATCTCTTGGTGCATGCTAAGGAGTAGCAAGCCTACACTTGAGAGCACACTTGTCAAGGAGGCTAAGGCAAGCAAGAGCACACATGGCTAATAACGAGGAGATTCCGTACCACTAGTGGCAAGATCACTCATGGACTATGCCCACCCTGCATTCCATGGATCACTGTCGAGTATCACGAGACCAACCATACAGGCTAACAATTTTGAGATCAAGCCTGCTATCATACAGATGATTCAACATTCGGTCCAGTTTGGGGAGCTACTACAGATGATCCAAATGATCACATCTCCAACTTCTTGGAGATTTGTGATACATTCAAGCATAATGGCGTTACTGACGACGCCATCAGGTTACGTTTGTTTCCCTTTTCTTTAAAAGATAAAGCTAAATCCTGGTTACAATCGTTGCTTGCAGGATCTATTACCACGTGGGATGGAATGCGCGCGGTTGTTCTTGTCAAAATTCTTTCCACCATCCAAGACGGCCAAGATGCGCAATGACATCACTACTTTTGCCCAATGTGATCCAGAGACACTGTATGAGGCTTGGGAGCGCTTCAAAGATCTAATGAGGAGATGCCCACATCACGGCCTCCCTATCTGGCTGCAGGTACAAACATTTTATAACGGTTTATTTTCTGATAATCGTTCTATGATTGATGCAGCGTCAGGAGGAACTGTGATGAGGAAGACGCCCGAGGAAGCTTATACACTGTTGGAGGATATGCTGCTAATAGCTGTCAATGGCAGTCCGAGAGAAACGTGCCAAAGAAGCAAGTTGGATTGCATCAAGTGAGTGAAGTCACTGCCCTAGCTGCCCAGTTGGAAGCGCTGAACAACAAAGATCGATAGTTTGAGCATGCATGCAATGCAAGTCCAAACTGTTACATGCGAGCTTTGCCATGGAGGACATCCGAGCACTGAATGCCAGGTTGGTAACCCATTCATTACTACTAATGAAGCTGTTAATTTCGTAGGGAACCGACCACCACAGACCTACCCCTACCCAAATACGTACAATACTGGGCCGATGAACTATCCCCAACCACCACCGGGTATGCACCAAAGCCAAGCATGGAGGAGCTGCTAACTAAGTTCATATCATGGCTGAAACAAGGATGAACAATCATGAGGCATCGATAAAGAACTTGGAAGTCCAAGTGGGACAGTTAGCAAAGATCGTAGCCGAACGAGCACAAGGATCACTATCTAGTGACACTGAGACGAAACCTAGGGAGCAAGTCCATGCTATCACGTTGAGGAGTGGAAAGGAGGTCGCTGAGAAGAAGGATGTGCACGTAGAGTTAAGAGGCGAGGAGGACATCAAGCAAGAAGAGGGACAAACACGCGACAAAGGTAAGTCTACTAAGACCTCTACACCCATCACACCTGCTAAGGTAGATATCCCACCTCCATTCCCCGCTGCGTATAAAAGAGCAAAGATCGATGCTAAATTTGCTAAATTTTTAGAATTGATTAAGAATCTTCATATTGAGATGCCTTTCATAGATGCTATTCGGCACATGCCGAATTATGCTAAGTTTTTAAAGGAGATTCTATCGAAAAAGCGGAAACTGGGAGAGCATGAGATGATAAACTTAACTGAGGAGTGTTCAGCTGTCATTCAAAATGATTCACCTCCAAAGTTAAAGGATCCAGGGAGTTTCACTATACCTTGCAAAATAAATTCTAAATCTTTTAATAAATCTTTATGTGATTTGGGGTCAAGTGTTAATTTAATGCCTTTGTCTGTGTACAGGAAGCTGGGCTTGGGAGAGCTAAAAGCAATCAATGTCTCTTGCAGATGGCAGACAAGTCCATCAAGTACCCTCATGGGATAGTGGAGAGTGTACCGGTAAAGGTTGACAAATTCACCATTCGGTGGATTTCATGGTGCTAGACAAAGGGGAGGAGGCGGACATGCCATTGATATTAGGAAGACCGTTCCTAGCTACTGGACGGGCATTGATAGATGTCCAAGAAGGGAAGTTGATCCTCCGAGTAGGGGGGGATCAAGTTACATATGATATGTTCAAAGTTGTGAACACGACACGCACTGAGCACCGATGTTTTAGTGTCAATATAATTGATACACTATCTGTTGATGCGATGCAGGGTAAGAGTGAGAAGAAGGTGGAGGTCACATCGAATGGCCAACAAAGAAGAGGTAAATTTGGTGTAGGAGACTCGGTATTAATGAATAGGAAAAAGATGAGATTTTCCATGGGAGTCTGACGCACCATGGGCTGGACCATTCAAAATTATCGATGTTCTACCATTCAACACCTTCAAACTGAGAGATGACCATGGGGGACTATTCACGGTGAAAGAGAAGTGGTTACGACATTACCACATGGAGGATGTGAAATCACCCCCTACTGGCCATAGCGGCACTTGAGCTTAAACGGTAAAAAGTCCAGCTTGGGACTATAAATCAAGAACTCTTTCCTATCCCTTTTGCTTTGTTTTAGTTATTTTGGTTTGTTTTTGTTTTTGTTTTTTTTTATTTTGAGAGACTCCATGCGTGCTGTGACGTGTTCCAACATTATACCCCACGAGCTGATGAGGAATTGGACAACGATCACTGACGGTCGTTGTCAAAGGTAAATGCTTTGTCTTACTTTCCATGCTTATTACATTGAGGACAATGCATGAATTAAGTTTGGGGGAGTGCATTACTGTGTCATGCTTCTTATTTGAAAATTGATCATTTCTGGAGCACCAACAAAAAATTTCTTGAAAATGAGTTCAATTAGTAAGATAAGAATAAATCATAGTAGTGGTCTCTATTCCATGATGATATTAATCCCACTATGCATGTCAACTTGAGTTTTGATGATTGTAAGACTTGTTTGTGAATATCTTGTTTTGACTAGCATGTCAAAGATGAGGAATATATTGAGCACATTTGAGTCATAATCTTGTGAATTGCATTTGTAGTAGTGAAAATTTTTGTGAACTTGATGAATTGTTTTTGAGCATCTTAGAGTACCTTAGAAACTATTTGATGATGACACTTCAAGGCGAAATTTTATGTCATGAACTTGATTAGGAGATGATCTAGGGGATCTTTGGACCGTTTGAGCCTTTCAAGCTTACCATGTTTACATTAATCCCTAGTATCCAATTTTGAGCATAATTGAAAAAGAATGGAGTATGTTTAACATACTGTTAGCCCCCATTCAACATTTTTTGGCAACTCATTATACCTACCTATTTGAGCTTAAATTGAAAAAAATTATCCTCACCCTAAGGGAGTATAATGATTCTCATTAGATGCTATATTGTGATGAGCTTATTAAAAAAATTGATGAATGAGAAAAGAAAAGAATAGAAAAGAAAAAGCCTTGAAAAAAAAAATGATGACTAAATAAGACCCAAAGTGGCCAAGGCTAAAAGAAAAAAGAAGAGAAGCTCATTTTGTGCTAAACTAAACTATGAATATTACATTTATACTCTCTTCTTTGTGTTACCCTATCTTTTCTTTGAAGCCAACACCTAGGCCTAACACGACAAGCTTAAAAAGACCTATTGATCTAAGTCTAGGGAGTGACTACATTAGTGGAGAAGTTGTTTGAAAATAGGACTATAGGGTGCTCAACGATAATCTTACTTTTCATTGACTAGCATGATTGGATCTATGAAAATTGCATGAAACTTGAAAGTGACAATAGCACACATGCACGTTCTAAGTTGGAGACATGTTGCTTGATCTAGGAGAAAACACAACTTGTTAAACTTTCTGATTAATTATTGTTCGTCTGCAAGTGAGATGTCTGAGCTACATGATTGACTATGAATTGGTTTATTTGAGTCTTCAATATTGAACTCTACTTTGTGATTTTAATTCTTGCTCGAGACGATCAAGTTTAAGTTTGGGGGAGTTGATAAGTGTTTTTTACACTTAATTTGATAAAAGATTAGAGGGTGTTTTTGTAGTGATTCCTGGAAAATATTACGCGTTTTGGTATATATTGTATATTTCAGGAATCCAGGTCCAATTGCATAAAAGTGGAGAAATTACACTTAAAATGATGAAAAATGACCAAACCGAGCAACACACGTGACATGACGTGGAGGAATTTTCAAGCACACATTAAATTGGATAGAAATCCATTGCTTTAAGAGACCAACATGGATGAAAATATATATTATAATATAATATATTATATAAGATATATACGCACGAAGATTTGGAGGGCAGCAACAAGTTACGTGAGGAGATCAGAAGTAAATAAGGAAAGGTGGACAATCTGATAAGGAAGAAGGAAAGAAACGTACAGAGGGGAAAGGAGGCGAGGAATAGAAATATAAAAGAAGCGGAGGAACCAGGGAGGGACGGGACCAGAAAAGGGGACAGCAATATTTACGTAAAGAAGAAAGGGGAGATTTATTCTGGAGAAGAGAAAAACGAGAAAGAGACGCACTTAGAAAGGAGAAGAAAGACGAACAGAAAAAGGAGGGAGGAACGTGAGAATAACCAGCAAGAGAAGGGAGGAGACGTGAGGAGTTACGTGAGTGAGAGGAGATTCACGAAGGGGGGAAGCGAACGTAAATAGAGAAGAGCAAAGAAAGTTATGAGAGGAAGAGGAAGAAGAGTTACGGGAATTCTGAAGAGAGAAAACAGATTGAGGGTGAAGAATTACGTGAGCAGCAACGATAATAGTGAACGAGAAGGAGGTGATCAGATTGAGGAGGAACAAAATTCACGTACAGCAAGGAGGCGAAGAACAAGTCACGTACAGCACTGCAAAGCATCGAGAGACGGAGATACGGAGTCGACGACGCGATTCAACATCGCTTATTTATTCGTATTTCTAAACATTGTTTGATTCTAATTATTTTCCTTATGCTTTTGATATTGAAATACATGATATTGCATTTGATTTTAAATATGTTGCTAGGCTAAGTTTATTGTCAAGACTTAGGGGATCCTATGTTATGAACCCATGAATTAATTTTACTGTTTTGATTGATTCTTATTTATCTAAGTGCATAGATCTTGTTCTTCATGCTTTTGAGGGTTTGGCCATCCTTGAATGATATTAAATTACAATTGAGATCGAGAGATAAAATTGGAATTCGATATAGTGATTTATGCCGTGGATTTCAGACTGAGATCGAGAGATGAAGTCAAATACACGTGTGATGGCTATAGATATCTAGTAATCGAAGGCTAGAAGTTTTCATAGATCGATTTACAATTTTAATTGTTCAATAAGGGTACGAGAGTGGCTTATTGTTACGTTAGTATTAGATTTGTTATAGCCGGACCAAGGTATAGCAAGTGAATTAGGAAAACTCGTCACCTTAGATTGTTTGAATTAATTCTTAACTAATAGGCGAATTGTGGGGAATTACATAGGTGAACCGAAAGTCTTGATAATTGTCTCTATTGATTTCATTCTCATTCTCTATCGTTTGTTTGGATTTATTATTGAATTAATTAGTTAAATTAGTTA
Organism: Haberlea rhodopensis; assembly: GCA_907163345.1. Lineage (NCBI taxonomy): Eukaryota > Viridiplantae > Streptophyta > Magnoliopsida > Lamiales > Gesneriaceae > Haberlea > Haberlea rhodopensis. The sequence continues at coordinate 16,836 of CAJQUN010002545.1, read as the reverse complement.
AGTAGTTATAACCAATTTTCGTAGGCTAAATATAGTTAAACTAGTGGAGTTTGATACTTATTTCCTAGTCCTCGTGGGATCGACAATCCGTACTTTTTATATCATTATACTAAAACTTGACACCGTGCACTTGCGGTAGAATCGCTACACTGAGAAATAATTGTTTAAAATAAAAGCGATCATTTACTTATCCAGCTTTACTTTTGATTGATACTGGTGCATCACATTCTTTTGTTGCACAAAATTTTATTGACCGGTATCATATATGCTCGTCTTCACTATTGATGCCTCTTTATGTTTCGACACCCATGGGAACTACTGTGATGACTTGTCAGAGTGTGTCTGATTGTGATATTCAGTTTGAGACTGAGTATGGATTACAAGCTGATTTGATTGTTAGATATGACAGATTTTGATTGCATCCTTGGAATCGATGTGTTGAGTAAATATCAGTCTGTTGTGGATTGTTGTCAGAAGATAGTGAGATTTCAGTCTGATACTGGAAATCAATGGTTCTTCTATGGCCAGGGATCGAGGGCAAGGATTCCTTTGATATCAGCAATCCGAATGTCGCGTTTGTTAGAACGTGGACATGCGGGTTATTTGATTTATGCCCTTGATGTAACTGAACAGAAAAGAGAAAGGAAAGTGGATGAGATACCAGTGGTTGCAGAATATGCGGATGTGTTTCCAGATGAGATACCTGGATTCCCACCGAGTCGAGAAGTGGAATTTGGTATTGATTTGATACCTGGTACTTCTGCAATTTCACGAGCTCCTTATCGGATGGCACCAACTGAATTGAAAGAATTGAAAACTCAATTGCAAGACTTATTGGACAAGGGGTACATACGTCCTAGTGTGTCGCCTTGGGGTGCTCCGGTTTTATTTGTTAAGAAGAAAGATGGGACAATGCGACTGTGTATTGACTATCGACAATTGAACAAGGTAACAATAAAGAATAAATATCCTCTTCCTCGTATTGATGATTTGTTTGATCAGTTGCAGGGATCAAGGATTTATTCTAAGATTGATTTGAGGTCAGGATATCATCAAATACGTGTGAGGGAAGGAGATATACAGAAGACAGCATTCAGAACTCGTTATGGACATTATGAGTTTCTGGTGATGCCATTTGGAGTGACAAATGCTCCCGCTGTCTTTATGAGTTTAATGAATCGTGTGTTCCAGGAATACCTTGATCGTTTTGTCATTGTCTTTATCGATGATATACTGATCTATTCACAGAGTGATGCAGAACATGTTCAACATTTGCATATGGTATTGCAATTGTTGAGGACACATCAGTTATATGCCAAACTCAGTAAGTGTGAGTTTTGGTTGACTAGTGTCGGCTTTTTGGGGCATGTAATTTCAGAAGAAGGTATATCAGTTGATCCGAAGAAAAACGAAGCAGTGTTGAATTGGTCAGCACTACTTCTGTGCCAGAGATTCGTAGTTTCTTGGGTTTGGCTAGCTATTATAGACGATTTGTTGAAGGATTTTCATCAATTGCCAAACCATTGACACAATTGACACAGAAAGGAGTACCGTTTCGATGGTCGGAGGCATGTGAGCGTAGTTTTCAGGAACTAAAACATCGATTAACTACAGCTCCAGTTTTGATTATTCCATCGGAGCATGACAGGTTTGCCTTATATACTGATGCATCATTACTAGGTTTGGGTTGTGTATTGATGCAGGATAAACATGTAGTGGCTTATGCATCACGACAATTGAAGCCACATGAAATGAGATATCCAGTACATGATCTGAAATTAGCTGACATTGTCTTTGCCTTAAAGATATGGCGACATTATTTATATGTACATCGTTTACCATATATACAGATCATAAGAGTTTAAAGTTTTTATTCACTCAAGCAGAGTTGAATATGAGACAAAGAAGATGGATGGATCTGTTGAAAGATTATGATTGTGAGATTGATATCATCCAGGAAAGGCTAATCTTACAGCAGATGCCTTGAGTCGAAAAGTACATCATACGGCTGATGAGATGATTCATTTATCAACGTTGATGAGTTTTTGTTGTACTTTGGGTTATGATTTTGATGTGGAAACAGTGCCAGTACGGGTATCAACATTATTGGTTGAACCTGACATTTTTGACAAAATCAGAAAGGCACAAATGACTGATGATGAGGTACAACATTGGAAAGAAATGATAAGTCAAGGACAAACATCGCAGTTTGTACTTGCAAATGATGGAATTCTGAAATACAAGACTTGTTGGGTAGTACCTGCGATATTAGGACTACGCCAAGAACTACTACAACGTGCTCATTGTAGTAGATACAGTATACATCCTGGAGGAAAGAAAATGTATCATGATTTACGTACCCAATTTTGGTGGAAAAGTATGAAACAGGATGTATCGAATTTTGTGAAACGGTGTTTGATCTGTCAACAAGTGAAAGCGGAAAGACAGAAACCAGGAGGTGAATTACACAGTTTGGAAATTCCTCAGTGGAAATGGGAACATATCACGATGGATTTTGTGACTCATTTGCCACGCGATGCTATTTGGGTGATCGTTGACCGACTCACCAAAGTATCTCATTTCGTGCCATATTGTATGACATTTACATATCTGAGAATGACACAGTTGTACATTCAACATGTAGTGAGACTACATGGTATACCAGTTTCCATTGTATCGGATAGGGATCCGAGATTTACTTCTCATTTTTGGGAAGGGTTACAGACAGCGTTGGGAACTGAAGTGCGGTTGAGTACAACATATCATCCTCAGACAGATGGACAAACAGAGCGTACGATACAGACACTTGAGGATATGTTGCGTGCCTGTGTATTAGAGTTTGATAACTCGTGGTGTATTAGAGTTTGATAACTCGTGGCAAGAGTCATTGCCATTAGTGGAATTTTCATATAACAACAGTTATCAGTCTTGTATACAGATGGCACCATTTGAGGCTTTGTATGGGCGACGATGTAGATCGCCATTGTATTGGGATGATGTGGATCAGTCTTTCTTACATGGACCGGATATGATTCATGAAATGGAAGAAAAGAAAAAAATTAATTCGATTGAAACTTCAAGCTGCTCAGGACAGACAGACTGCTTATGCCAATAAGCGACGTAGTACCACTTGAATTTCAAGTTGGTGACCGTGTGTTCTTGAAAATCTCACCTTTAAAGGTGTAGTACGGTTTGGTAAGCGTGGAAAATTGTCTCCACGATACGTTGGTCCGTATGAGGTATTGCAACGTATTGGTACGTTGGCATATCGATTGGCACTACCACCGGCCTTGAGTAGTATTCATGATGTCTTTCATGTTTCATTGTTGAGAAAGTATGAACCAGATCCGAGTCATGTATTACAGTTACCTGATGTACAGTTGGATACAGATGTGTCGTATGAGGAACGACCGGTTATGATCTTGGATCGAGCTGAACGCAGGTTGCGTAATAAAGTGATTCCTATGGTTAAGGTACAGTGGGACAGACGGGGTGTCGAAGAGGCAACGTGGGAGACGAGAGAGCAGCATATGATGCAACGGTATCCAGAGTTGTTTTCTGGTATGTTGATATGTTATTTATACATGTTTCTTATGTTCCATATATCATATATGTTATTATGTGAAGCATGTATTATGTTTGTATATGCAATTCGAGGACGAAATTCAATAAGTGGGGGAGAATTGTAATGCCTCGATTTGTTTTATATACATATGATATGATTATGGTGTAATGATATCAAATGGCGATATGATAATGGGGTTCGGGTGGAACCAAGAATGAATTACTACATGTATGAAATGATATATGGCAAGGAATGAAACATGGTGTACAATGATTAGAATAGTAACATATCAAACAACATGAACTAGTAGGCATTTGAATATGCATGTGAATTTAATTTGAATTGGAATTGCATTTGAATTTAAATTTCATCTTCATGTACATGTCCACTAACATGTTATTAGCTTCAAATACCCTATATCAAGGTGACTTAGCATGATGATTAATTGAAATGCTTTTTATTAAGGGATACCAAGTGAAATCACATACTTCACCTAAACACACCTACTAAAATCCTACACAAGCTCCTCTCCATCTCTTTCAAGTTCTTTGTGGTTTGAGCTTGGGATTCACTTGTGACTTGAGCTAGGAAGTTGTGTGAAGTGAAATTGTACACTCTTGGTAAGGAATTTATGCTTCTAAGATTTATTTGTGTAGTGGTGTAGGAGTTATGTGAAATGAAATCCAAACTATGCAAGCTTAGAATCATAACATGTTTATATGCCCAGAATTGGAATATAGGTGGTGGAACCATGTTGTTATGATATTAGAGAGTGCATGAAACTTGTTTACATGTTGAATTTCGAGTTATAGGAGAAGAGCTAGGAAGATAAGCTCAAAAATCGCCATGGTTTTCTGAAAACAGAGGAGGCGATCGATCGCGACGTTTGAGGCAATCGATCGCCTGTGGCTAAACATGAGAGTGGCGGTGCATTGAGCGATCGATCGCTTCATGTGGCAATCGATCGCCTTGAGGCAGTATGTTTTCCAAAGGGGAGGCGACCGATCGCGTGAAATTAAGAGATCGATCGCTTAGGACCAAAACTTTAGGCGATCGATCGCCTCAAACATGAGATCGATCGCCAGAGCCAGAATGTTGAAAAATGTTATATTTTTCTAGAATTTGATTTTAATGCCTATGATACCATGATATATTGTTGGCATTGTTGTAGCATCATCTCAAGGGATGGGACAACGAGGCAATTAGCCAGTGACGCCTAATTTAAATCGTTTGTGTCGCAGTACAGGTACGTGTTGACGTACGGAGTATAGGTATTATGTGATGATGATGTTATAGTTTTGATATCATATGATTTATGTTAGCTTTGTGTCATATGATTGGTAGTATCATATGCATGTACATACATGGATTTCATATTTGGGATGGATGCCTTGATGGATATGTGTATATGCTTTGGTAAGATCATTGCCTTGATAGATATGCCAGGTTTGGTATATGCTTTGGCTGGGATCGTTGCCACGATAGATATACTACATATGCTTTGGCTTGAGAGATATACGCCTGGTTTGGGTATATGCTCTGGCTATTATCACAGATGAGTACGGTACTATGATATGTGCTGCTAATATGAAGATGTGATGTGGTTCCACTGACATATTGAGCTGAATAGGCATATCATATTGGGCTCGTGATAATAGGGTGATTGATGAGACATGTCATGACATAGTTGCATTTGTTGATGCATGAGACAGAGCATTCACATTAGATATGATTATGATTGCTTTATCATTGATATTGTGTTTTGATATCGCATTGAGATAGTTGTTTATCTATACTCACGTTGTGTGAATGTTTCTGTAGGGTCTCATAGACGTGGGGAGACGGGATGTGAGTCATTTTCTGCTGCGAGCTGAACCACTGCTTAGGAGTTATCTTGTAGTAGGTTGTTGTTTGTACATATGATGTGTAGTGGATAGGTTTTTATAAACCCTGTAACAACTTAACTAGTACGATACTCTTAATCAGTGCCTGTTATTACTTAATCCAGACTCATATATATGTATGTTAACATGATACATAATGGATTAAGTAACGAGGACCCCACAATATCCTTTGTCAAGGAGTTCTTGTAACTGCTCCTTCAATTCCCTTAACTCCGTCGGTGCCATCCTTTAAGGTGCACGAGAGATAGCGGATGTCCCCGGTAATAACTCAATCCCCAAACTCAACTTCTTTAGCCGGTGGGAATCCGGGAATCTCCTCCAGGAACACATCAGCAAACTCTGCTACCATTGGTACATCCTCAACTCTTAATTCTTTACTCTTTCCTGTCGTGTCCACGGCATAGATGAGATAGCCCGTGTGACCACGTTCCAACAATTGGGACATTTTGACCACCGAAATCAACGGAATCTTCGCACGAGAACCGTTGCCATAGAAAGTCCACTGAATCCCCAAGTCGGATTTGAACCGTACTGTTCTCTGCCGACAATCTACCATTGCCTGATATCTGTTCAGAATGTCTATGCCCACAATGCAATCAAAGTCTGACATACCCAACACGATCAAATCTGCCTTCAACTCGTTGCCCTCAAAATAAATGAGGCAATCCGCAAGAAACTGGTCGGCTTCTTCCAGTGGGTGTCGAGACCATAAGAGGCGTGGGTAACAAAGACGTGCGCATATGGTGTCTCTCCACAAAGCCAACAGATACAAAAGAGTGGGAGGCACCTGTATCTATCAAAATAAAAGCAGGGTACGTAAATAAATGGCACGTACCGGCGATCACCTCCTCCGGGGCTGCCTGGGCTTGCTCTCTGGTCAGTGCATACACCTGTCCCTGGGACGGTCCCACTGTCTGACCTCCCGATGGTCGAGGCATAATCTGTTGCCTCTGATGCACTGTCCTGTCCTCAAATCTCGGCCTATTCCCTTGGAAATCTGAATGTCCTCCCGAGTGGGGCAATACCGAGAGATGTGGCCAATCTTACCACAACTGTAACAAGCAGGGCAATTGATCGAAGAGTGTGGCCCTCCACAATTGTCACACCTTGACTCCCCCGATCTATTCACTTGCATAGGCCCCGGTTGGCCAATAGATTGCTCTTCTTGTTCTCTTGCTTTCGGTTAAAAGATTTTTTCCGCTGAACCGAGAGGATGAAGAAGCACCACGAGGCTTAAATGACTCTCCTCGGGGCCTCAAGCTATCAGTAACTTGCCTCTGTTGTGGCACGTGTGGGGGTACAGCATTAGGGTAGGCCCCAACTCCGATCTCCGCAAGTTCTGCTGTAGTAAGAGCATCATCGAAAGAAGTGGGGTTGTTGGTGATAACCCGGTCAAATAACTCCGTCCGTAACCCCTTCAGAAAGTGCCTCATATTTGCATGTCCGCTTGTGGCAATATGAGGGACATACCTCATCAATGAAGAATAGTGCATAGCATAGTCTGATACTGTCATGCCTCCTTGCTTCAAGTTTGTGAACTCATCTTCATTTATCTGTCTCGCAGCCGCAGAAAAATATCGGTTCAGAAACCGGGTTCTGAAGAGAGTCCAATCAATCAATACTCCTTGCGCCCTTAGTTCCATCACCGTAGTCTTCCACCACATGGAAGGTTTCTTTGCTAGCTGGAATTCCGCCAACCTCAGCCATGATGTCCTTGCACAAGGAGCGGACACAAAATTCTGTTCCAGTCTCTCAAGCCACTCCTCAGCCTCTTCCCCTGTCTCTGTCCCCTCAAACCGGGGCGGGTGGAAAGTCAAAAACTGAGTCAAACTAAGGTCACCAGGTAGTAACAACTGAGCCACTGGTTCCACACCTACAGCTGGTGGAGGTAAAGGGTTTGTCTGACCAATGCTCGCATTAACACTGCCAACGTCACCTACCTCTTCATTGAGGTTCCCCAAGTTCATAGCCGCCATGCTGTAACACAAGGGTTAACAACAATTCCAAAACAATACATATGTTATGCCGTTAGATAACAGGAATGATAATAAGCATGTTAGTATAACAATTTATACACCAATATGCACCACGTGCATAAACATGCCCAAATGTAAACACCTAGCCAATCATGCTAAGGCTACCCTTCGCTCGTTCCCGGGTTTTCTAACCACTGCTCTGATACCACTAATGTAAGGACCTGCTGATACCACTAATGTAAGGATCCTAGTTCCTTAAGTGCGGATTATAGGCATAATTAGAGCTAACATGCTTTATCAGAGTATAATGTTCGTGTTGAGACTTTGAGCCTTAAGAATTACATGCCAAGTTAAGGACTATCAAATGGATTAGTTACATTCTCAAACAAATGAATGTTTTTCACTATAGCTTTACACTACCTAGAGTAGACACTATACAAAATAATCCCGTCCTTCATCTATCAAAAGCGTTCTTCACGAGCTCACCGCCTCAACTCGCCTTAGCCCCTTTATCATACCAAAATGTACCTACAAGGACAACCCCCAAAACATGATCATATAATAATTCATATCCAACACAATATGAATATAAGGTGTAAATGCATAAACCGTAATAAAACACTTGCTGCTTTTCCCATGCATTTTAAACGCTCCCTTTTTGGTTGTCCCTGTACCATAACTCATGAGTAAAATCAATAGATTATTTAATGGTTCACACATGTCATGACATAACACCATTCCATATTCACCAATTACCAATCCCTAGTCTGTTATAATAGTGTATGTTAATGCACATCGCTTGTCATGACAACGGCATTAATACCCCTCGCTTCGACATATTAGCGGCATTGAAACCTCGCGCAAATGCGACATGCGGCAACACCCTCGCTTCAACATTTGGCGGCAAATATCTTTCCTCGCTACAATATGACAGCGGCAAGTATTCTATCATCGTTTCAAGTGACAGCGGCAAAGCATTAAAATCATCACCATTATAACCATGACTCATGGGATGTGCACCAACAATCATCATATGCATATACAATCATCATGCATAATTCAACATGTATTTGCATCACACAGCACAATTCCATATATACTCGCATCCACAATGCATAATCAATGAGTATAATAGATACATGTACCGTTGGGTGCCCGTACGTCTTTCTACGTACCTTTCCAAAAATAGGATTGGTATGACTTCACTTCCTTGGTTGTGTCGCCACCTGGGATGGTTCTACACATTCACAAACCAATATTAGAACCCAAAAATAGTTCAATACCAAAAATCCCACAAAAATAACCAAAAACACACATTTTGGTGTCTCGCGATCGATCCCCGTAGGGCTCCGATCGATCGCGAGATCACACTGCCCGAGTGTGCAATTTTCTTCACTCGGCGATCGATCGCCACTTTTGGCGTGATCGATCGCCAGCCTCGATCGTCGATCGCGCAAAAAAGGAGATCGATCGCCAAACGCTACTGGAGCGTACTGATCGCGCGCGATCGATCGCCCGTTCTGACCGCGCGCGATCGATCGCCAGAAATGGGCGATCGATCGCCGATGTCTGTTCCTCGAAAAATCGCCATTATTGCACCTCAAACTCTTCCTAAACCATACCAACACTTAAACCTTCAAACCAACAACATATAAACACTATAACCTTCAAACCAACAACATATAAACACTATAACCTTCAAAATACACCTTCATACAACCATAAATCCAATCCCCAACCAAAAATAACACCAAACCAAAATAAACCCATTTCAAACAATCAAAAAACCATTTCAAAACCAAACTAAACACCATAAAAACTTCAAGGAGGGTTCCATACCTCTTATGGACTCTAAATCCTACAAATAATCTCACAAACAGAGATTTTGTGAAAATTTCTCCTTCCTCCTTTGGCAAGTTTCGAAAATGGGTGAGGGTTTAGGGTTGGGAGTGAAATTGGGGATTGAAAAGTGAAGGATAAAGTGAGGTGGGTATAGTGGGGTTATAAAAATTTGTACCCCATTAATTAACATGATGTATAAAATACCCCAAAATGGTATTTTAAAAGCATTTTACAAAAATGCACCAAACTCCCAATAAATTCATGTTTTCCAAATAATTGTCAACCATTACAATTAAATCATGCTAACACCCAATTTCCCAACATGCACCCTGAAATGCACCCCCGGGTCACGCCTACCATGTGACTAAGCACTTCAACAAGATAATTAATTCCCACACATAATTCAATTATCACCATAATTAATCATGTAAACATAATTAGTGCCCAAATTGCAATTAATTATTTCGTGGATATCACAGGAATCGTGTTAGGTCATGTAGTATCTTCTGATGGTATTGAAGTCAACAAAGCAAAAATTGATGTCATTGCCAAATTACCCCCCCCCCCCCCCCACAAAAAAAAAAACAGTTAAGGAAGTTCGCTCATTTCTAGGACATGCTGGTTTTATATGAGGTTCATTAAGGATTTTAGTTTAATATCTAAACCTATTTGTAACCTCTTAAAAAAGACACTGCATTTGAGTGGACTCAAAATTGCCAAGACGTTTTTGGTAAGATCATCGGTCATTTAACTTCAGCCCCTATCATGCAACCTCCTGATTGGTCTTTACCTTTCGAAGTAATGTGTGATGCAAGTGACTATACAGTTGGCACTGTGTTAGGTCAAAGAAGAGACGGTAAACCTTATGTGATTTATTATGCTAGTAGAACCTTAAACAGTGCTAAAATGAATTATTCCACCTGAAAAAGAACTACTTTCTGTAATATTTGCATTGGATAAATTTTGTTCTTATTTAATTGGAGCAACATCTGTTATTTTACTGATCACTCTCTGCTGTGAGATATTGCTAACCAAACAAGATTCCAAGCCAAGATTGATAAGGTTGATTTTGTTGCTTCAAGAATTTGATATTGTTATCAAGGATAAAAAGGGAAAAGAGAATGTGGTAGTTGATCACTTGTCAAGACTTGTAACAGGACCATCTTGTGAAATCACACCCATTAATGATAATTTTCTCGATGAACAATTATTTTCTGTTACTGCTATACATTGGTTTGCTAACATATTTAATTTTCTGGTAATAGGGAAAATGTCATCCATTGGAATTTTCAAGATAAAAAGAAATTTATGAAAGAGGGGCATGTGGGGGGCATTTTAAAAAATTAGCTGCAAAAATCTTCCAATGTGGATTTTATTGGCCTACTTTATTCAAGGACGTACATTCATTATGCAAAGCGTGTGAGAATTGTCAAAAGTTGGGTGCAATTTCAAAAAAGAACATGATGCCTTTAAATCCTATAATTGAGATTGAAATCTTTGACTGCTGGGGAATTGATTTTATGGGCCCTTTTCTACCATCTTTGGATTCTTGTACATTTTAGTTGCAGTTGATTATGTTTCAAAATGGATAGAGGTGATTCCATTTCGAACAAATGATCACAAAATAGTCATAAAATTTTGAAAGAAACATTTTCAGCAGATTTGGAACTCCTCGAGCCATGATAAGTGATGTGGGAACTCACTTTGTGAATAAACCATTTATTTCTTTAATGAAAAAATATGGAATTACACACAAAGTTGCTACCCCTTATCATCTTCAGACAAATGGACAAGTGGAACTAGCTAATAGGGAGATCAAACAAAATTTGGAAAAAACAGTTAATTCAAACCGTAAAGATTGGTCAGTGCGCCTTACTGATGCACTTTGGGCATATCGGACTGCTTTTAAAACTTCATTGGGTATGTCTTCCTATAGGCTAGTATATGGGAAGCATTGTCAATTGCCTGTGGAACTTGAACATAAAGCTTATTGGGCAATTAAAACTCTAAATTCAAACATGAATGATGGGAGTAAATTACAGAAACTGCAACTTAATGAACTTGATGAACTAAGAAATGATGCATATGAGAATTCGAAGATTTATAAAGCAAAATCAAACATTTTCATGAAAAAACAATTTTTAGAAAATCTTTTGAGATTGGCCAAAAAGTTTTGCTTTATAATTCTCGACTTCACATATTTCCTGAAAAATTACGTTCAAGGTGGATGGCCCATTTGTTGTAAAACAAGTGTATCCCTATGGAGCTCTTGACATTGAAGATCCAAAACAGGTAATGTTTTTAAAGTTAACGGTCAAAGACTCTAGCCATTTTTGGAAAATGAAATCTTTAAAGAGGATGTTATCTTACTCTCCAAGCCTTAATTTTCTAATTTTATTGTTTTGTTTGTACATGTTTTCTTATTTTGTTTCCCCGGTTAAATGGCGGATAACGGTACTCCGTGGCTATTTTAGTCGGTTAAATCAGTTTCCCACAATAGCTGATAACAAAAAAAATCAAAATCATTTTCTGCTTAATTTTTTTTAAATAGATGACATTTTAGCAAATCTTTGTAAATATTCCTTCTGTTCCAAATAATATTTTAAGAAATATTTACCAAAGCAGGTGTGAAAAGGTTGAGGATGCTTATGCACAAAGGAGTTCCAGAAGATATTCGATTTATGATTGAAGCAAAGGTTCGTTTGGGAGGAGAAACGCCAGGATCATTATTCCTTCGGTATATGCCTGGGTTAGGTAAGAGTTCTTACGCAAAGAAACGCAAGGACAAAAAGTTAGATGTTTGTCATAAGTGTGCAAGAGGACTTGTGATAAACGATGCAGATCTTTGGGGTGTGTTTCCACTAACAGAGAAGATAAAATTGATTTCATCAAGAATGGGCTGAGTAAAGAGTCTTTAGATGACCTCGTGACTCTTGAGACGCATTCTAGTGGATACGTTCACATTGACTTCAACGTTTATGGAAACTATTTCAAGACAAGCATCAGCGTATTAGTCCCGGGAATCTGACTAAAAAAGACCCTGTTTGCCAATTTATAAGAAAATTGGATGGGAAGCTTATCCTCGACTCATAGAAGGCGTTGAAGCCATTCTGGACGTAAATCCAGAGGAAATTTGTGAGCCACAATCACAACATTGTACATACGCATGCGTGTTTTTAATTTTTATTATCATTGCATTCTTTAGCTGGACCCATATTTTTTTGTGTCATGATAACATCTTCCACTACCTATAAGAATCACCCAACTTCCTCATTTTTCTAGCAGAAAAAAAAAAAAGAAAAATAAAATGACAGGATCCTCTACATAAGTTATTAAAAATATTTGTGTATTTTGTGGGTCTAGTCTTAAAAAAAATGAATTATTTGTTGAACAAGCAAAAAATCTTGGGAAGTTGCTAGCTGAGAGAAATATACATTTGGTCTATGGGGGAGGCAATATTGGGTTAATGGGATGTGTTTCAACTGCTGCTCATATGGGAGGCAATCAGGTTTTGGGTATTATTCCTGAATCTTTAGCTGAAGGAAACATTACCGGTGTCACAATTGGGGAAGAATTAAGAGTTTCATCCATGTATGACCGAATTTCAAAATGATTGAAAATTCTGATGCTTTTGTTGCATTACCAGGTGGTTTCGGTACTTTTGAAGAAATTTTCCACACTGTTTCATGGGCACAACTCAGTATCCATAATAACCTGTCGGTCTGTTGAATATTGATAATTATTTTGACAGTTTGTTGACATTTCTTGATAATGTTGTAGACCAGAACTTTATTTCAGAAAATTCACGACGGATCCTTATCTCTGCGTCAAATGCTGACCAACTGCTCGATAGTTTGCAAGCTTTCATTTATGAACCTGGTCCGGTTATAGCACAAATCAATGGGTCACAATCAAGCAGTAAGAAAAGGAAGTTGGTCCTTGATTCAACAATGAAGTTGTGGATTAGTGTGTTTTTAATTTTGTTCTTAATTTCAATAAATACCCTCCCGGGTGATATCTTCTTTACCCTAAACTCTTTATTTATCATTGTTTCGACATTAGGAGCAATGTCAATTTCTGGTTTGGGGGGAGTGTCAATAATCAATAATAACATAAAAAAAGTTAAATAAAAACCTAGTTTATTGTGAAATTCCTAATAATTTTGTTGAATTATCTTACATTATATGTTTGAAAAGTTCATATCAGAAAATTGTATTAATCTATCCAGGTTTTTAAAAATTTAGTTGATTAAAGTCATTTGTTTTTTTTCTGTATCTTGATCACTATAAAAATATAACCTTGGAAATTGCTTTGAGAAATTAAATATTGTGGTAAGATCGGATTTTCAATACATTCAGCCAAGAGATGTACCTCGTAAGAGTGTAAATTTTCAAACTCACACATCTTTTGTGAGTGAGTGGAGAGGATTGAGAAAACAGCTTACAAGCATCATCAGTAAGGTTATCTATGGTTTAAAACATGATTTCTTATTTTGAAGAAAGATATGATACAAGCTGAAGAGTGATTCCAGTTCAAAAATATTTAAAGCTCAAAATCATTGTAAGCTCAACATCGATGTAATAACGGAGTTACATCGTCCATCTCCCACGTGTAAAAAAAAAGAGAAAAAAGAACGAGAAGAGAAACAAAAAAAAAGGGAATTATAATAAATACAAAGGGGAGAACAACATTGTAGAGAACTCTCGCTTCATGAGCATTCATTTATTTTGAGTTATTTGATCACATAGTGTTACTGGATCAATGATGGAGACTCAACAAAAGATTGAAAAATAAGAATGAATAAGTTCTAAACTTTTAGATTTGCAAACTTTTGAATAATTTGGCTTGTTCCTCTGTCTGCTGTTTAATAAGCCTTCCCTACTGAGTGCTCATCTGTATTCCAACTCCAGAGAGAAATCATTTCCATTAAAATATACACTTACCCGTGAGAATATGGAGTTGAGACTCTTATCGGGAAATTCTCGAAGCTGTTGTATAGGAATTCTGATAAGAAGCTTTAGCTTAAGCAGCTCAAGAAAAGTCCGAAGTTATATAACTTTGACTTTCTTCAAAACACTTTTTAAATGCCTGGAAAGTTTTTAATACGTTTCTGGTTAAACTAATCAGCAAATTTTGTTTTGCTATTTTAGCTTAAATTGCTAGGGAATAACAATAAGCTGGTTGGGGGGGATGATGAATACTTAAAAATGTACATATATTAAATGTTGAAAGTGTCATTTTACATTCTAAGTTACATTAAATTCCCTAGTTTGCATCAATTTAATACCTTTCGTAGTTAAATATGATTGTTGTATTATAGTAATACTACTTAGTGTTTTTACAGGTTCAATAAAAAAATCATAACTCGAGTTTGAAAACTTGGATTGAGTTGCTTCTTGAACCTATATAAAGATAAGCTCAATACCTACAACATTGGAGAATACATGGAAGTGAGATTGATTTTACAATTGGGAAAAAAAATTACAACAAAGAAAAGATGCAACAAAGAAAATCTGTTTGGCTATACCTACGTATTTGGCCGTATCTCATTGAATCTTGGTCAAATGAAAAACTTCATTATACAAAAGTTTACGTAAACAACCTGGTCTACAACTGTGATTCTTTGGCCAAAATTAGATTCGGAGTGCAAGGTTGTCAAAATGGGGTTGTTGCAAGACAAATGGATGCATGATTGATAAAAGTCAAGAGTGGTTGCTATTATTTGAATAAAATATTATCCCAACTTGTAATTTTCTTCCCTCATTTTGCCTATAAATAGAGATGTGCATTGATGCATTGTGATATCCCTCATTTCTATGAAATAAAACTTTTTTCATATTTCTCTCTTTATTCTCTTTTCTTATGTTTAGTATATATTCCAAGTTCTTCAATTCAATCATGAAGAACTAATTTCTACAAGTTGAGATGAAAAGGTGAAGCACTTGGTATGGTAATAAAGTTAATAAAAAAATATAAATCAATGTTTATATTATATACTATATGTTATATTTATGTTCTTGTTTAATTTTAGTTACATACACCCCACTTACAAGTGGAGGTTTTAATTTATTGTTATCTTTGGTATATTGAATTCTTGGTACCATATAGACGTTGCACGATTACGTCGGCAGTTCTATTGTGGAAACCTTGATTTATTATACATTATTAGATGATAAATGAAACACCATTTGAAGTTGGAGTTTTACATTATTGTTATTTATTTATTCCATTTATGGTACCACTTAAATGTTAGCTAGATGTTAACCAGCCGTTAATGTTGTTACCATATTATTGTATTACATATTTTATATGTTATTTTATACACCACTTATATGTGGAAGTTTTGATTTATTGTGTTACTTATTCATTAATGTTCCTCTGGAGAATACTTAAAAATGTATACATAATAAATGTTGAAAGTGTCATTTTACATTCTAATTTCATTAAATTCCCTACAATTTAATACCTTTCGTAGTTAAATATGATTATTGTTTTATAGTAATAATTATTGTTTTTACAGGTTCAATAAAAAAATCATAACTCGAGTTTGAAAACTTGGATTGAGGTGCTTCTTGAACCTATATAAAGCTAAGCTCAATACCTACAACATTGGAGAATACATGGAAGTGAGATTGATTTTACCATTGGGAAAAAATTACAACAAAGAAAATCTGTTTGACTATACCTACGTATTTGGAACGTATCTCATTGAATACTTGGTCAAATGAAAAACTTCATTATACAAAAGTTTACGTAAACAACCTGGTCTACAACTTTGATTCTTTGGCCAAAATCAGATTCGGAATGCAAGGTTGTCAACATGGGGCTGTAAGACAGATGGATGCGTGATTGATAAAAGTCAAGAGTGGTTGCTACTATTTGAATAAAATATTATCCCAACTTGTAATACACATCTCTATTTATAGGCAAATGAGGGAGGAAGAAAATTACAAGTTGGGATAATATTTTTATTCAAATAATAGCAACCACTCTTGATTTTTATCAATCATGCATCCATCTGTCTTGCAGCCCCATGTTGACAACCTTGCACTCCGAATCTGATTTTGGCCAAAGAATCAAAGTTGTAGACCAGGTTGTTTACGTAAACTTTTGTATAATGAAGTGTTTCATTTGACCAGGTATTCAATGAGATACGGTCCAAATACGTAGGTATAGCCAAACAGATTTTCTTTGTTGCATCTTTCTTTTTGTTGTAATTTGTTTTTCCCAATTGTAAAATCAATCTCACTTCCATGTATTCTCCAATGTTGTAGGTATTGAGCTTAGCTTTATATAGGTTCAAGAAGCACCTCAATCCAAGTTTTCAACTCGAGTTATGATTTTTTTTATTGAACCTGTAAAAACAACTAATTATTACTATAATTTTTTTTTTCATTTATCATATCTAATAATCAATAATAAATCAAGGTTTCCACAATAGAAATGCCGACGTAATCGTGCAACTTCTATATGGTACCAAGAATTCAATATGCTAAATATAACAATAAATTAAACATCCACTTATAAGTAGGGTGTAACAAAAATTAAA
>CAJQUN010002544.1:0-25358 GCA_907163345.1 Haberlea rhodopensis | reverse complement strand
ATCACACATCCACACATTTATAGGTATATAGAATAGATAATATATATATATATAATACTTATATATATATATATAGAAAAATGTTATATCATTATATTAGAATTTTTTTTAAATTTCTCTAAAACAGTCCGTGATAATTTCCCCCTTTGGGCACATAAATGATCCCTGAGAAAAGATGATCCTGAGAAATCTCAATAGAAGATGGAATAACGACGATGACGAAAAAAAATAAGAGAAAAGGGAATAATGATGACGATGATGATAATGATAATGACGATATCAAATGCAATCTTTGGAGCATGAAGGGACTACTATACATATTTCATTTCATTTATATAAGCTCAAATGAAACAGATACAGAAAAAGAAATGACACTGTAACCTTGAGTGCCAACGCTTTTTCCCCCTACATATGTCTTAATCACACGTCTTGTAGATCAATTAACACACTAGTTTTATATCCCACCTCCATTGGTCTAATAAAAATAAGACCATGGTTGTGAAACAGTCCCAAAGGCAAACTCCATTGTTTGGAAAAGAGGATAATTTGTTAAGTCCTGTAGAAGCCACTATTTATTGCTACCCAAATGAACTTCCAAGACTTGGTATAAGCTTTATTAATGACATTAATTTTATGGTCCTGGTCTTGGATGATCTGTGTATGTCAACACATTCATCAAGATCAGCGTCGCATGTCAAAAGCACCCATTCAGCATCATCGTCCAGGTATTTTATGTCGAGTTTACCCACATTTTCTACATTGAAACGCCTTAAAACCTCTTCTTTTAAGTCATTAAAACTCCAGTGTGGATGCAGAGTGAATCGGATCTTTTCTTCCCCGAAAGTGGCTTTTTCCTGTAAGGGACTATGTCCTTCCCTCCCTGCTGCTGTTCTGTGGCATTAATGGGGCCTCTAGGTGAATCAATTCTGCATCACACCTTGCTCTCTTTAGCATCCCTTGATCAGTCACTTGTTCTGCTGACAAAGCATCTCCACTGAGAGTGAGAGATGATTGTTTCACCCCAGTAGAAAGATAGTAACTGAACTGGTGCTATGACTGCTGGAGGAAGAAGGTGATTTGGAAGCACTCTGAGTGTTGATATTTGAAGTATTTACGGGTAATTTCGGAGAGGTGAATTCCGGGAAGTTGCTGTAGAAAGAACCGAGCTTAATAGGACCCTCGGCAACCTGGACCGAATCCATCACAAGTTGGAGTTTCTTCAACGAATGATCTACTTTTTTTATCTTTCTAGAAGGCCATCGGGTGATCCCATGCTGCCTGCATATTCTTTTCAGAGTAGTAGGACAAACTGCAAATCGAAATAAAGAAAATGGATTAGTAATTTTCAGAAACTAAAGCTATTGCTTCAAGGCTAATCAGCCAGCCATACCTCCAATGCTCTTGGCAGCATCTTTTAGGCTCCCAGCAAAAATATTCCTAAGTACTTCCAAACTGATGGTCTTCTCAGTCTTTGTCCGTCTCTTTTCGTTTGCTTTCCCATCTAAGGAAAGATACCCACCACAAGGGGAAAAGTTTCCAGGATTATCCCACTGGGTTGTAACCTTGAACTCTCCTCCTGATTCCTCCTTGTTATTATCATCAAAAGAAAGAGATACTCCTTTACCTTTATGCGGGGAATCCATTATATTCAAGATCCAGGATGGAGAATTTTGAGAAGGTTCTTCTGAACGAGAAGTAATAAAATTAGGCCAATTTTCCTCATATGACCTACCGCCTGTAGTGCTACCCATTTCTTTATCTGAAGTTTCTTGAGCCAACTCTTGATGGGACAGAACTCTGAGACTCTGGAAAGTTTGTTGTATAATAGATAATAATGAGTCGAGCATCATCTTTTGGTCCTTGGAGTCTATGCATTTTAGAGGCAAGAAGAACTCTAGAACAAAATCAGCCTTTCCCGTGTAGGTACTTCTGAGTCGTATTGCCACAGCAGCACACAAGTTAAACATCCTAGCATGATGTGATAGAGGGTAATCTGTCTTGCTAAAAGCCGTCACGTCCTCAGAAAAACATGGTTTATTAGTCATGAAGGCTTTCCCAGGAATACCTTCACCTTTGAGAAGTGGTTCAGAGCATGCCTCGTGAAAGCCCGAAACTTGGGGATCAGCCACATAGCAGGCCGAGTCAATAGTTGAAACACAATGTGCATAATTCTCATCGGAGTGTCGGCACCCTTGTTTATGATGTTGAGTACAGGGCGTCCATGTCTGTGCCAAGGCAGTTCATGCACACTGCATACATATTTCACAACATTTCTGATCTCCGCCAGAGCAGATTGGTAAGATTCATCACAACCTGAGATCACATATTGTGTTTATGCATTAAAATTCTATTTCTAATTGCCAATGATAGCAAGCACGACGAGGAAACTTGAAAAGTTCTCGTTCTATACCTCTATACCGGGAGGACTTGGAACATCAAAACTCTTCAAATCAAACATCCTATAAAAAATCAGTTTACGTGCATCCTTGTTCGTTTAGGGTATATGGAAATAAGGGAAAAAAGCAAAACGAAATGTAAAACTAGAGCAATGAATAAAACAAGACCTGTAGAGCTCTGCAGATATTTTCAAGCTCAGGGCGGTAATTGAGTTTCTGAGTAGTCGTCACGATTTCAACCACCCCCAAGCAACGACGACTCCCCAGTTCAAAAACAGGAAGTGCTAGTGATCCTCTAACATTGTACTGTTGCGCGTGATTAACGCGTGTATACTCCTCTCTTTTGAAAAACCGAACATCCGGAGTCCATTCCGGCAGCTTCTTCAAGAAAACCCGGCCTGGCAGCCCAACAAACTCCCTGGACTCCTCATCTGCTGGCGAACTGATAATTTCTAGACACATCCCTGTACTCAGCTAGATTTTTGCAGTTGGGATCCAGTGAAAATGGCTGGTTGTTAGTTTCAAGAACTTGTCTGCCATCTTTTTTACAGGAAACCAGATTTGGATGAGCACATTTTATCTCTTACGGAGTCTTTAAGGCGTTTAATAGCATCGTTTAATCTCTTCCTCACTGAAATCGGATCACGAGCATTGATTGGGTTCGGTTTGGTTCAACCCACAACCTTGTGTTCATTTCCATGTCGGGGTTATTTAAAGAACCTGATGCAACGGTGGATTCATGCTATGAAAAAGATCATGGTCCATTTGCGGATTATTAAGGAACAAATCTGAAGTTTGTGTTTCTTTTAAGATATTGTTCTGACTTGGGTTCGTGTTCCAGCTCTATGTTTGTCTGAAGCAGAAAAATAAATGAAGAAGGAGAGGTTAAATGATGAGTTGAAATAGGCTGCCAAAAGTTGGATCCATCAGCAGTCTGAGTCTCTAACCAGAATCCATCGTACAAGAGTTGATCCATAAGATTGAAATCAACGGTGGTGAATCCAAAATCTTCATCATCAATAACAACACAGTGCTATTTATTATGAACCTGGATCATACATTAAAATGCAAAGAATTCCAAATATATACTGAATCATGCATATATATTTCAAAAACCACTCCAGAAATTCAAATAAAAAAATTTCTCTGAAAACCAGTGATGGATCAGCTCGGACTACCAGAAAAGATGGTACACATTTCTATCATATACATCTGCTACATGAAAATTAACTGTACCCCTGAAATCAAGAGAAAAGAAAATGAAGGGTGAGTAACAGTGACACACCAACAATTTTTTCAACACCATTTTATAAATGGAAAAGACATATGAACATGATATATATATGAAATCCAATTTAAGAACAGAGAGGAAAAAGAAGATCTCACTTGGACAAGGAATTAACTAATTTTATGAATCAACAATATGCTCCACATTCTGTAACAGTAGAAAATTTTCCAGTTTCGTTCCTGTTCCCTCTCAATGAATCCCACTCTAATTAACAAGGAAAAAAGGTAATCATTTAAGCAAATTTTTGGTCATATATATATTTTTTCCTTCATGCATGTCCTCTTCTTCCCCTAACCATCGTTAAAAATTTCAGGTTTCTTCTGGGCTGTGACTTTTTTTTTTTTTTTTTGTGGGCGTGTGATGGCAATGAGAGAGAGAAAAAGTACGAAGAATCTTCACTCTTGTGATGATGCTATATTGGGTGGCAGTGAATCATATAAAAAGTGAGGAATCTTGCCCATTGATAAATACTTACATATATGTTGACTTTTTGCATGTATGATGTTTTATTTTTAGCATGAAATGCAGATAAAAAATTTGATCTGTCCAAGAACAGAAAAAATCGTAGGTAATTCCGTAATTATTAGGTAATAACTGTTTATGTATACACAGTTAATGGATTTGAAATCGACAAAATCCTATGACTGACGAGCAAATAATTGAGAGTGTTTGAAAACTGCTAAAGGTGATGTGTTTGAAGATGATAGTTCTACCATAGAGCCATATTCTCGAAAAGAAGTTTTTAAAACAACCATATTTTGTTGAGTTATTAGAAATCACATCAGAAATTCTTACCATGTAAGAAAAGTCAGATATATTAGATTCAAAAGTTACATCAATTTCAACAAGAAACGAAGTCTTCATAGATTAATCATCATATGTAGTTATATGTGGTCTATATGGATTCTTAAATATATTGTTTTATAAATTTAACGAATTATTAGTTTAGCCTATTAGCTCCAAGTCGGGATCAGCCAAAAATATTATTTAAACGAGATTATTAATTAATCGAGTATTATAGGTTTTGAGCAATTATTACAACTACATGGGGAATTGGGGAGGGGATGAGGCTCGAACACGAGACATCGATCTCCTTAATGAATCTAGTGTCAGCTGAGCCACAAGACTCTCGGCATGTGTGTGTATAATTGTATATGTGAATGGCTCTCGAAATCCTCTTAGGGGCATGCGTATGTCTCTCAAGATCCTCTTAGGGACATGCATTTGCTGCCTCTATTTCATAATCAGCTTCGAATCACCGCATCTCAACTATAAGTCGTCCCTCCACACTCCAACGTACCAAACAATAATATATGTATTTTTTTGTAATAAGTGTGTCGATAACTACTATATTATATTTTATTCACTAGTGCTTATGCACAACCAACAAGCAATGCTTTTTTGTTTAAGAAAGTGATCCATGTTAGTTAACTATAACAAGCAACTTATACTTTATAATTAAAATTATGTGTGAGTTGGTAGAATGTTATACTTACATTTATTTTCAATTAAAAGCACAATCTAAAGGGTGTCCCCCTAGCCGAGCGGTGGTAAGTCGTATTGTCTCCTCTGGAACTGACCCGTGTTCGTCTGGCATTACCAAAAATCTTTACAAAAATTCCCCTCCCCCATTTCAAAAAAAAAAAAAACACAATCTAAACTTTGAGTTTTTTTTTTTATTTTATTTATTTTAAAAAAAAGTTAAAACATAGGTTGTCCATTTGAATCTTTTTACACATCTAGATTCATGTTGAATGCGTGACGAGGTATCCCAAATTAATTTATGTGTATTTATGTGTCATTGTTTCTTGATTCTTTTGGAAAAATATTTGTTAATTGCCTGAAGTTTCATAAATTCATGATTAGGCTAAATATTTAATAAGGTTGGAAATGGGAGTTAAATTATTTTTAATAGGACAAACCCGTTGCACGAAGCTTCCGCGATGTCCAGGAGGAGGGGTCGGATCCATTGAGCATAATGCACACAATCATCCTCTACAATGCAAGATGTTGTTCACACGAATTGAACCCGTGACCTTCAGATCACATGACAATAATTTTTATCATTGCGTCATGGTTCATCCCTAATTAAATTATTTTTTAATGATTTATTATTTTTTAATTGAAATGGGGTTAATTCTCTTGGTGTATACATATGGTTGTCAACGATTCCCAGCCAATGGGATATGGTTCTGATGTAATAAATCTAATGAAAAGTTTGATTTATTCTAAGTGTTGTTATTTCATTTATGTTGGCTGTGTGATTGAATATTCTACTCTTCTATGATAGAATCAGTCAGAATATTCCATTCATTTCTTGGTTATGGATGGTGGACCGGGTCTAGCCCACAAATCCTGGCCGGGCTCATGCATTATGGATCCGATCTATCTGACTATTTAGGGGTTTGCCCAGAGCGCATCATAGAACTTTATTCAAGATGTAAAAAATAATAAATAAAAAATTTAAAGAGGTCAAAATATAATTTAAGACGATACAAAATATTAATGTTTGCAATGTTAAATATAATATTTTTTCCATAGGGTTAGCGTGCGTAAACATATACAATAATATATAATATTTCTATATATTAAATAAGAGTAAGAGAGTCAAACCTCGATTATTGTGGTTGATGACGCACTAATGTGTCAGTTTCAGATAGATTATAAAAAGTATATATTTGCGGTAGAAGCCAAAATTTCCATATTATATTACCATTGAAAAGGATCGAATGGAATATTCATTTAAAATTTCTATTTTATAAATGGTGTTTATAATAATAATAATTATTATTATTATCATTACTATATATGTACATTAAAGATTCCAACATGCCTATCACATTCTTGGCTACCCCGATGCCCCATGGGATAGTCAATTCATTAGTAGATGAGTATATTTTCATCAATATTGGATGAAAATATACATATCCAATGGATGAATCTACCTCATAGGATACTACCCCATAGAGTAACAAAGACCATTCTACATTTGATTTGATTGATGTTGTATTGTCAGGAACAGAGCAACTATTAGATAATAATATATCATTCATACATAATTACCTCATATGATACTGCCCGTAAAATGCGATACTGCCTGTGAAATGTGGCAACTAATCAATCTCACATAAGGATGACAACAATTTATGTAATTTATAATGACCAAACGAGCAAGTACATGTGTTTTAAAGATTACAATGTTGAATTGTTATAAGTATCTGATGTGGATACAACTAATCATCAATCTTCTTCATTACAACTCGATTAATATTATATAACCATTTGCACCAACACTTCCACCCGCAGGTGTGTATATAAATATACATAGACAAACACACGTATTCGCAAAGGGCGTTATCAGAATTTTAGAATCAGGTTGATAAAAACTTATATAATCTTTTTTGGCAGACAATATAATATTTTTATTATTTTTAAATTATTTTATTATAAAATTAAATGATTTTAAACTTATTTATGATATCATCTTAAATTGTTATGTGCCAGCTTTGCCTAAAGGCAAGATACGCCCTGGCAGATATGCCCTAAGTCACATGATATGGGCGAATGCGGATGCGCGAGTGAGTCAATTTCAAAAAAAAATGAGTGCGTGTGCGTCTAATGCGCCTATTAAAATAAAGTTATACATACAAAATACACATCATATTTGACAAACTTACATTACATTGCAATTCAAATCTTTTATTCGACCGTTCTCCTAATACGGATAAATATTGTTCTCCAAAAATATATTTTAGATAATGAAAAATGAAAATGAATTATTAATTTGGTCATAAGATAATGAATTCGAAAAATAAACCAAATATTACCTCTGTGTTTCACATGTTTTGTAATAATATAAATTTATTAAAAATGACATTATTTCGGAGTAAGAATATCTAGCATTCAAGTTCATGACTTAGTAAACTTAGTACTTAATTTAATAAAACTTAGTCGTAAACGCAGCACGCACAACAATGCGTCAGATCACGACCAGATCGTCAGTGCGCAACTTAGTAAAACTTAGTACGTCTCAAAACGCCGCACAAGCACTCGATCCGTCAGTTCGTAATTAGAACGAGAGTGCGCGAAGGGAGATAACATGATTATATGACTTAGGACACACCTTTAGACATAGTGTCAGAATTCCTTGTTTTAAGACAATAATTTCAAGTTTAAATTTTAAAATATATAAAGTTTGGATGTATTTCAAATCTATTTTAATTACTAGTAAAAGAGTTTAAATAAGTTGAGAAAAAATAAATTTAAAAATTCTCCTAAACCATCACCAATCAAACAACTAAAATCAATTTGACATTAATATGAAGAAGTTCTTGGTTTTGCATGACTCAATACAGATATCCTTCACAACCTCACTGCTGCACTGCTGGTATACTGTGTGTGACTTTATATATAGTAATACAACTCTAAATTATTCTAACTTAAATAATTCTTAAATTAGTAAAACAAAATCTTAATTGGAGTAGCAAATGTACTCATTAAAGTCATATGCACAAATGAAATAAAATATCCCTTAAATTATTGAGTTCTACTGAATGACATGCTATTGGTTATACATATGCAAAATGGTCCTAGTCATATTAGCAATTTAGATAATAGAAGGTTGTTATTATCAGTTCCACAAGAGTATGAGACGATCGAGTTATATACAAAGATTTGGAGTTCAAAGGGATCAACAAAGATATTCTGACCGAAAGAAGCTCTTGGATAAGATTGCGCGCGTGTGAACGACACAACTGGATTTCTCTAATGGTTTATGTAGTCAACCTCAATCCATTGAGATTAAATACTTAGTTGTTGTTATTATTGTAGAGTATCTAATTCGTCGTTAAGTATAAAATTACTTATCCACAAGTGTACATCAGAATCTAATGTATATCTCACAAATTTATGTGTTATAGAAACAATCTCTTTTCACCATATGCCTAATTTGCGTGGAGATAACAAATTTAGTTATGTACACGAGGGTCTTTTCTCATATACATACTTCATTCCTCCGAACTTGTTATCATTTGATGGAGAATTCCGATAACCGACTTGAAAAGGCTCACAGTTTCCTGGTGAAAATATATAACCTATTAATCATTCCGACATGAGGAGCGAAATGTTAAATAAATGTGAAGGGGGGGAATTATGGATATGCAAATCAAGAGTTCATTAATCTCTCTATTCAGAGTTGTCCCACATTAGAATATACAAGTTTTGCTAGCTCTTTCTAAGATACATGAGTTACTCGACTCATTGTCAGTTGGTTTTGAGTTGAAACCTGATTTCTTCTTACCACTCTCAGGTATCCAGAGAACCACCGTTTTTCTTGAATGATTCTCGTGAATGAGTTATTTGTCTGCCGCATATATGAAACAAGATTATTAGTTTATATTAACTATAATAATATAGTTTTTGGTATGGACATTACACTTATATAATGAGTTTTTTATGTGCATTAAACTCATATAATGAGCGATCCAAGAGCAACTTTCACTTATTTATGATGATTGTGCCCTTCAACAAGATTCAATAAAAAATAAAAAAATAAAAATGCCTTTTGGCACCTGGCTTCTACTAAAAATTTAGAGATGTTACAAGTAGAAGCAGATGCTGCATGCATGGTTTTACATCTCATGCAAACAGGTTTCGGGAAGAAGAAGAAAAGCCATAGAAGCCATAAACTACACTAATTCACGAAGTTCTCCCGTATTTAGAGCAAATTTCCGGTGCCGTGATAGTACAGAAAGGACACTGATTGCCTGAATTCTTGAGGTCAAGTCATTTGCATCAGTTCTTCCTGTCTGCACAGCTGCATTGAATATTGTCTGCAGAATCTGCAAACGACTAACACCGTGCAGCTAAAAACAGAATGGACAGCATCGTCATACAAATCATCCAAGGGAATTGAACCAAGCATATGCCAAAACCACCGACTTATGTGAAAGTAAAATATTATCAAAAACTAAAGGACATACGCATCACAACTGAATTATAAGATGCGAAAAAGTTCAATGGAAATGCAGGGGCATTATGTGTTTGTGTTGGAAAAATGGTGCGTATTTGAATTACAATTAAGTATCGGAGATCAAACAAAACGAATCCGTACGTCGGAGTCTACTGGAAGCCGTGACCGATCGTCGTATGTTGGCCGATCGATCACGGCTCGAACAAAAAAATATGTGTTGAAAAGTTCTGCATGGCTCGATCGATCGCGGCCAATTGCTCGATCGATCGAGCCATACAGAAAATTGAAATATAAAGGGTGCGATCGATCGCGCCCTTTGACCGATCGATAGCACCCCATGTAGGTTCAGCAGATTGGTGCAATGCGTTTTTTCATGATTTGGTGCATCCAAATGGTGTTCTTTGGAGGCACAATTTGATTTAGTATAATAGAACACTCATTGGTTGGATTAAACACACAATTTTTGAGTTTAACAAGAATTAGAGAGACCAAAATCTGAAGCATTTTGTTTATCTTCTTCTTTCATAAAGTTGAGTGCTTTCAAATCATTGTGGTTTGTGGATTTGTGATTTGGAGTGCTCCTATCACAAATCATAGTCGTTGTATCTTGTGAGAGAAATCGCCAAAGCAAACTGTTAGCACCAAGGCGGGGCAATATTATTTTAAGGACGGATATTACAAATCTCGCATCGACATAAACTGTAAAGCCATTGTTATTCTTGTTACTACATTCTTAAGATACACTGTAAGGACCCTAGTTCCTTAAGTACGGATTAAAGGCGTAAATAGAGCTAACTTGCATCTATAGAGTATAAAGTTCGTGTTGATGCCTTGAGCTGATAAGATTACAGTGTCAAAATAAAGTTTCAAAAGGGATTAATTACATTCTCAACTAATGAATGTTAATCCTATAGCTTTACACTACTCC
Organism: Haberlea rhodopensis; assembly: GCA_907163345.1. Classification (NCBI taxonomy): domain Eukaryota; kingdom Viridiplantae; phylum Streptophyta; class Magnoliopsida; order Lamiales; family Gesneriaceae; genus Haberlea; species Haberlea rhodopensis. The sequence continues at coordinate 14,775 of CAJQUN010002544.1, read as the reverse complement.
TAGAGTAGAGACTATACAAAAGAATTATGCCGTGCTACACCAAAAGCACTCCTCACAAGCTCACCGCATCAACCCGCCTTAGCCCGTCCGCCTAAAAATACCTACAGGAACAACCCCAAAACCATGAGCATGTATATAAACCATATTCACAATAATATGGTTGTAATTTAAATGCATAAACCGTAAATACGAATCGCTTCCTGTATTTAATACATTTAAAAGCTCCCTTGGTTGTCCCTGCACCACAATCATAATCAATGGATTATAATACCAATAATGTGTGTCATGACATGCATCCATTCCATGTATACCGTGTTCAATTTCCAAGTCTTATTATATCAGTGGCATAATACCCCTCGCGTTAACATGACAGCGAAAATACCCATCGCTTAGACAATACAGCGGCACTAATCCCTTACGCTATAATATGACAGCGGTCGTGTTCTTCGCTTCATATTAGCGGCAAATATTCTCGCATCGCTACGGTATGACAGCGGCAAGTATTCACATCGCTACGCCACTGGCGGCAAGTATTCTCCATCACTGGAATATAATCTCGACTCACAATCACATGCATGTTTTACCAAATAATATTTAATCATCACAATTAAACCATGATAACCCCCAATTTCCCACATGTATTACATGCACCCTGAAACGCACCACCGGGTCACGCCTACCATGTGACTAAGCATTTCCCCAAGATAATTAATTCCAACACGTAATTCCATTATCACCATAAATAATCACATAAACATAATTAATGCCCAATTTGCATATAATTATTTCGGGGATATCACAATGCTCCCCTACTTATAAGATTTCGCCCAAAAATCGCATGCACTTACCCAAACGAAACTAAACATAAATCACATACCAGAAAATAGTTCCGGGGTAGTGCTGCACCATATGCCGCTCCGTCTCCCACGTGGCCTCCTCGACACCCCTGCGATCCCACCCAACACAAACCCATTTCAAAACAACAAATACCATTTCAAATCCAAACCAAACACCATTAAAACATCAAGGAGGTATCCATACCTCTTATGGACTCTAAATCTCACCAAGAATCTCACAAACAAAGCTTTTGTGAAGATTTATCCTTCCTCCTTTAGTCAAAAACGAAAATGGTGGGGATAGGGTTTGGAAGAGTGATTTGGGAATTGGTAAAGTGAGAAGGGTAAAGTTTGGTAGTGGGGTATAAAGGGGTTGTAATTAAACATGTACCCCATTAATTAACATGATGTATAAAATACCACAACATGATATTTAAAAGCATTTTACCAAAATGCACCAAAACCTCAATTAAACACATGTTTTACCAAATAATATTTAACCATCACAATTAAACCATGATAACCCCCAATTTCCCCACATGTATTACATACACCCTGAAACGCACCACCGGGTCACGCCTACCATGTGACTAAGCATTTCACCAAGATAATTAATTCCAACACATAATTCAATTATCACCATAAATAATCACATAAACATAATAATGCCCAATTTGCATATAATTATTTCGGGGATATCACATACACATTGCAAGAGAAATTTGGACAACAATCTTAAGACACTATCGGCGAAAAATGGCTTCTTCGAGTGCAACAACAACTCCTGTTCATCATGGTAAAAGGCCTGAAAAGTTCAATGGAAACGACTTCAAGCGATGGCAACAAAAGATGCTCTTTTACTTGACCACGCTGAGTTTGGCAAGGGTCTTAACCGAGGAGGCTCCTACGGTTGAAGAAGGAGAGACTGACATCCAAAAGAGGGCGGCACTTGATTCATGGAATCAAAGTGACTTCCTATGCAAGAACTATATCCTAAACGGGTTAGACAATAAATTATATAACGTTTATTGTCTTGTGAAAACAACAAAAGAACTTTGGGCATCGCTGGAAATGAAGTACAAATCCTAGGATGCCGGCATGAAGAAAGTCATAGGGACAGTTCCTGGATTTCATGATGGTTGATACCAAGCATGTGATGGCGCAAGTACAAGATCTACAAGTGATTTTACATGACACTCATCCAGAGGGAATGAGTCTAAGCGATTCATTCCAAGTCGCCGCTATGATTGAAAAATTGAATCCTATGTGGAAGGACTTCAAGAACTATCTGAAACACAAACGAAAGGAGATGAGTCTTGAAGATCTTTTGGTTCGACTACGAATCGAGGAGGACAACAAGGTTTCCGAGAGGAAGGCGGGTAGGTTTCAAATGGAACCACGAGCTAACCTAGTTGAACAAACAACCGGATCAAAGCGAAAGTTTGACGGTATGGCCTCCAAAAATGGAAATGCAAAGAAGTTCAAAGGTAAATGCTACAAGTGTGGAAAACATAATCATATGGCAAAGGATTGTCGTAACAAAGACATTCGTGAGAAAGCAAAAGATCAAGTCAATGTGACCGAACATGATCGGATCTCGGATGACTTGAATGATCTAATGTTAACCGCAGTGATCTTTGAAGCGAACTTGGTGGACAATCCTATGGAATGGTTCGTCGATTCTGGTGCAACCCGACATGTGTGCTCGGACAAAGCCATGTTATCCACATACACTCCAATAAGTGGGCGCTAACTCTACATGGGAAACTCCACTACATCTCCGGTAGTTGGATTGGGGAAGGTGGTTCTCAAGATGACTTGGGAAAGGAGTTGACTTTGATAGATGTCCTACATGTTCCTGACATCCGAAAGAATCTGAAAGAACCTGATATCTGGATCGGCTTTAGTCAATGCGGGTTTTAGACTACTTTAGAATCTGGAAAAATTATACTCTCCAAAAATGGAGTTTTTGTTGGAAAGGATTATATAGAGAAAAGCTTTTCAAAATGATTGTAATGACGGTTATACGTCAATTTGAAAGCAATAAAGTGAGCGATTCTACTTATTTGATTGAGTCTTGTAATTTATGGCATGATCGTTTGAGTCATGTTATGGTTCACTTAACAAATTAATGAAGCTAAACTTATTGCCTCAAATGAATGTTAACTTGAAACATAAGTGTGAGACTTGTGTCGATGCCAAGTTAACGAAACCGCCATTCATTCAATTGAAAGAACTACGACACCTCTTGAATTAATTCATACGGATCTATGTGATCTAATTTTTTTGGAAACTAGAGGTGGGAAAAAGTACTTCATTACCTTCATTGATGATTTTACGAGATATTGTTACGTCTATTTGCTAAAAAGCAAAGACGAGGCCTTGGAAGTATTTAAACAATACAAGAATGAAGTTGAAAATCAACTTAACAAAAAGATAAAGAATGTTCGAAGCAATAGAGGTGGAGAATATGGAGCACCGTTGAAGAATTTTGCACTGAGTATGGCATTATTCACCAAACCATTGCCCCTTATTCACCACAATCAAATTGTATTGCCGAACGTAAAATCGTACTACTCTAAGAGAGATGATGAATGCTATGTTAATAAGTTCTGGATTACCACAAACTTGTGGTGGTAGCAATCCTGTCGGCCAACTATATTCTAAACAAAATACCACACAAAAGTAAGGATGAAACTCCTTATGAGTTATGAAAAGGCCACAAACCTTCCTACAAATACTTAAAAGTGTGGGGGTGATTGGCTAAGGTAAAAGTACCAAAACTAAAGCAAGTTAAAATTGGGCTTAAACCAATAGATTGCGTATTTATTGGTTATGCTAAGAATAGTAGTGCATTTCAATTTTTAGTACAAGTCTGAAATAAGTGATGTGCATGAAGGTACAATAATGGAATCAAGAAATATGGTATTTTTGAAGAAAAATTTCCCTAAAAAACAAACAATGAAATATGTCCTAAGAAAAGGACATTTGAAGTGGCTATCGATGACTCAAAAGAAATTGAAGAGCCACAACGTAGCAAGAGGACCAAAGTAGCAAAGATTTATGGTCCTGAGTTCATGACATATATGTTAGATAATGAAACAAGATCGGTTAGTGACGCATTATCTAATCCTGATGCTCCTATGTGGAAAGAGGCTATTAATGGCGAGATAGAATCCATAATGCAAAACCACACGTGGGAATTGGTAGACCTTCCAACTGGAAGTAAACCATTAGAATGCAAATGGATTCTTAAAAGGAAATATAAGTCTGATGATTCAATTGATAAGTACAAGGCAAAGACTGGTGGCAAAATGATATAGACAAAAAGAAGCCCTTGATTACTTTGATACATATTCGTCAGTCACGAGAATTACATCCATTTGAGTGATCATCGTTATCGTTGCTCTACACAATTTAGAGATACATCAAATGGATGTAAAAATGGCATTCCTCGATGGGGAACTTGAGGATGAAATTATATGAAACAACCCGAGGGGTTGTGGTTTCCAGACAAGAGAGAAAGGTATGTAGACTCGTTAAGTCATTGTATGGGCTTAAGCAAGTGCCGAAACAATGGCATGAAAAATTTGACAAAATAATGTTGTCAAATGGTTTCAAAAATTAACTAGTGTGACAAATGTGTATATATGAAAAACACGCCTAAAGCATATGTAATAGTATGCTTGTATGTTAATGATATGCTCATGTGGGGGAAGCAACTTAGAAATCAGCAACGTGACGAATAAAATGTTAATAAAATATTTTGAAATGAAAGATATGGGTGAAGCTGATGTGATACTTGGAATTAACATCTCCAAGATATCCGAAGGATGAGTGTTGTCGCAGTCATGTTGAGAAAATACTCTTGAGAAATTTCTTGAAAATGACAAGTCATGTAAAAAACACCATATGACCCTAATCTACATTTGGTTAAAAATAAAGGAAACCCTATCAAGCAATTAGAATACTTAATGATAATTGGCAGTCTCATGTATCTCATGAACTGTACACGTCCTGATGTTGCATATGCAGTTGGCAAACTAAGTAAATTCACGATCAATCCAAACAATGACCATTGGAAGGCATTGACGAGGGTACTTAAATATTTAAGATACACCCAGAATTATGGATTGCAGTATGCAAGGTATTCTGCTGTTTTGGAAGGATACAGTGATACAAATTGGATATCGGACACGTAAGACTCCAAGTCGACAAGTGGTTATGTGTTTACCATTGGAGGTGATGCAGTGTCATGGAAATCTACAAAGCAAACTTGTATTGCTAGATCCACTATGAAATCTGAATTCATAGCTTTGGATAAAGCGGGACAAGAAGCCGAATGGCTAGAAGTTTCTTGGAAGAATTCCTTGTTGGGAAAAACCTATGCTTGCAATTAAAATAAATTGTGATAGCCAATTGGCTATATGAAGGGCACAGAGTGACATGTATAATTGTAAGTCTATAGACATATACGTCGTAGACATAATATCATTAATCATTTGATATCTAATTGCGTTATATCCATTGACTATGTGGAGTCAAAGGAGAATAGAATTTTGTGGATCCGCTTACAAAAAGTTTGCCTAGAGATAAAGTATATAATTTATCGAGGGAAATGAGATTAAAACCATATAATCAAAATATTGTAGTGGATATCCAACCTATGTGAATGGAGATCCCAAGATCTAGGTTCAAAAGGGACAACAAAATTATGAGATTGTATAAACACCTAGGAGATCAATCTCCAACTCATTCCTATGATAAGGGTGTAACCTGCAAAAGAGGTACGATGATAGGCAACGTGTATATATATAATAATCATAATATAATAAATATGTATATATATATATGTGTGTATATATAATAATAAATATATATATATAATATATAAATAATAACATTAATAATAATATTATATAATATATAATAATAAATATATATATAATATAAATAATAACATTAATAATAATATTATATAATATATACATATATAACCAATAATAATAATAATAAAATATTATAATAGTGTATATATATATAATATATAATAATAACATTAACATATATATATATATATATATTTAAATATATATAATAATAATCTATGTTGTGCTTGGTTGCTGTGATAGGATAAGTGCTGGATAGATTAAAAAGTGGATAATTGGTTGATAAGTAAACTAATTGATAATGTAAGGACCGTAGTTCCTTAAGTGTGGATTAAAGGCATAAATAGAGCTAACATGCATCTAATGAATATAAAGTTCGTGTTGATGCCTTGAGCCGTTAGGATTACAGACCAAAAAAATTTTCCAAAAGGGATTAATTACATTCCTAACCAATTGAATGTTAATCATAGCTTTACACTACTCCTAGAGTAGAGACTATACAAAAGAATTAGGCCTGCTACATCAAAAGCACTCCTCACAAGCTCACCGCATCAACCCGCCTTAGCCCGTCCGCCCAAAAGTACCTACAGGAACATCCTCAAAGCCATGAGCATGGATATAAATCATATTCACAATAATATGATTGTAATTTAAATGCATAAACCGTAAATACGAATCACTTCCTGTATTTAATACATTTAAAGCTCCATTTGTTGTCCCTGTACCACAATCATAATCAATGGATTATAATACCAATAAGTATGTCATGACATGCATCCATTCCATGTATACCGTGTTCGATTCCCAAGTCTTATTATATCAGTGACATAATACCCCTCGCGTTAACATGACAACGAAAATACCCCTCGCTTAGACAATACCAGCGGCACTAATATCCCTACTATAAATATGACAGCGGTCGTGTTCTTCGCTTCATATTAGCGGCAAATATTCTCTCATCGCTACGGTATGACAGCGGCAAGTATTCACATCGCTACGCCACTGGCGGCAAGTATTCTCCATCACTAGAATATAATCTCGACTCACAATCACATGCACCAATGCATCCAATATACACATGCAACTACAATGCATGACCAATCCATGTATGCAATCCATGATGCGTAACCAAGACCATGTATGCAACTACAATGCATAATTAATTCCATGTGTGCAACCATAGTGCATAATCAATTCAATGCGTAATAATACGTTTTATCGTCCGATGCCCGTACGTCTCACTACGTACCTTTGTACCAAAATGTGTTGTGTTGTGGACTTTATCTCCTAGGTTGTGTGGCCACCTGGGATGGTTCTACACATTCACACAAACCAATATTAGGAGCCAATAATAGTCCAATATCAAAAATTCCACAAAATTGCCCAAAAACACATTTTTTGTATCTCGCGATCGATCGCCACAAGGGCCCGATCGATCGCGAGATCATTCTGCCCGCTACTGAATTTTTCTGACTTTGGCGATCGATCGCCACATTTGGCGCGATCGATCGCCAGCCTCACCGATCGATCGCCCACATGTGGCGATCGATCGCCAAGCGTTATAATTTGCCACTGCCTGCGGGCGATCGATCGCTCCGTTTTGGGCGATCGATCGCTCCGTTTGGGCGATCGATCGCTCCGTTTTGGGCGATCGATCGCCGCGACCTGCAACATGAAAATCATCATTTTCCAACCTTAAACCTTCCCAATCCATTCCAACTCAAATTCCAACCCAACAACAACAACAAAACACCATAAACCTTCAATATACACTATAAAACAACCTAAAATCCAACATCCAACCAATAACCATACCAACCCAAACAAACCCAATTCCAAATAACAAATACCATTTCAAAACTAAACCAAACTCCATTAAAACACCAAGGAGGTATCCATACCTCTTGAGGACTCCAAATCTCACAATAAATCCCACAAACCAAGCTTTTGTAAGGATTTATCCTCTCTCTTGTGAGCAATTTTTCAAAAATGGTAAGGGTTAGGGTTGGGGAGAGTGGATTGGGGATTTTGGTAAAGTGATGGTAGAGTGGGGTAATGGTGGTTAAATGGGTTTAATTAAAATTGTACCCCCAACAATTACCATGATGTATAAAATACTCCTACATGATATTTTAAAAGTATTTTACCAAAATGCATCAAAATCCCAATTAAAACCATGTTTTACCAAATAATTATCCATTACCATAATCAACCATAATAACCCCCCCAATTTCCCAACATGCATAACATGCATCCCGAAATGCACAATCGGGTCACGCATACCATGTGACTAAGCATTTCACCAAGATAATTAATTACAACACATATATTAATTATCACCATAAATAATCACATAAACATAATTAATGCCCAAATTACAATTAATTATTTCGGGGATATCACAGATAAACTATATTATGTTTGGTGTAGTGATAATATGATATAGATATAGATTAATTTTATGTAAAATGACAAAAATACCCTTGTAGAGGTTTTGCACTTATTTCTATTATTTTATTTTAATTAAATTTTAGTTAATCAAATTAAATTTATTTATTTAATTTAATAATAAAAAAATATTATAATGAATTAAATAGCATGTATAAAATATTGCAAATATTATAATAAATAATACAAAATTAATTTGAACTTTTAAGTTAATATCAAATTATAATGAGTACATGTTAATCAAATGAATTTATTTCGAACCAATTCAATATAAAAAACCAACTATAACATTTTCTAAACAAGTCTCATTGCATCATTAACAATGCAAAAATAGTTGATTGGCGATTATGAGTACATTAGATAATGCCTCATTGGATTATTATGAAATGATCTATTAATTAGTCCATGTAAAATGACATTACTTTGTCGTCCAAGGTATTTACTATCTAATGGTCCTAATTAACAAAACAAATACATATGAACATCATATCAACAAAACATTATGAACATAGTAAATACTACTAAGAACACCAAAAAGCATCACACTGTGTACAAAACAATAAGGTCCAAATACTCTTTCATTTCATATAATCTACACATCCATAGTTGCAAACACTTACTCCAGTACGTAAGTCAAAGTGAAACCAAAGATAAATTTGTTCTCGGCAATAACTTGAACCTAGTTAAATAACTTGAGCCTAGTTATTGGCTTGTCTTAGATACTATAACGGCATTACTAGATCATCTACAAATTAATGTCAACTTAAGACATGGGACAATTATTGTTTGTTGTCTAACTAGACCTTAGATCGATGCCTTCAAATATAGCCACATTAATTTGATTCTTCTTGTCTTTTCGAATCTTTAAATCTTCTTTTTCCATTAAAAATCAACACAATGTACACAGAAGTGATTGAGCAAACTTTGAGTTAATATTGAAAAGTTGGACAAAATTACCATATGTTTCCTGATTTTTTTCTACCTGCAATAATATCTCAACACTATCTACATTTGCAGTTCTTGCATTCATAGCAAATCAACCAACCACAAATCAGATTCATTACAAATCAACCAACTCTAAAACATCAATTTGAATCAGACACATCAATGATTTCAGCAAACACGTTGCGCCTCGCTGATACATCATTAGTGGTGGTGGATCATCCATGGGCACGACCACAACAATGATTTCAACAAACACGTTGCGCCTCGCTGATATCAACACCTATAAAAGTGAACAGAGCTACATTCAGAATACCATATCATATGGCTACATTGTTTGGACAAACAGTCAAATGAACACTTCCGGTCTGAGACTTTTTCCACATTTGCTAATAGCACCTAATGAAATGACCAAACACTATATGGAATTCCATTGCGCATTTTCATAGTAAAAGCTAGAAAGATTGTAGTGACTAGATACATACAAAGCAAATGGAAATTTAAAATGTCACTACTAAAGAATCGGTAGTATACTTCACTCCTTGTTATTACTAACAATGTCAAATTGAATGTTACCAAATAGATAGTAGTAACGGTGGAGCATCATATTAAAAACTTAGAAGCAAAAAAGTGAAGTGCAGATACATGGACAAGTGCTGTGTAGATATGATGCAATGAAACTATTCCTGGAATTTGTTCAGGATTTTTGCATGGTTGAGAACTTAGAAGCTGGGCATGGGCATGGATCAATGTGTATCCTACTGCCCAAAGTAACACTAACCACAAACCTCTAACGATATGAAACTCAACTATTTAGCCAGACAATATATCATATCTCTATAATAGAATCTGCTACACACGAGATTAGTTTATTTACATCTAAATTTGTAGGCTAAGAGCCATTTTCATAGATATGATCAATTTTTTACACAACTGAAAAAGTTAAGAGGCATGTGGCCGAACGATGTGTATTCCTACATGGCTACACAACTCCATCATACACGCAGATTCAATCTTTTATCTTTGTCCATGCAATTACTTGGTGAAGACAACTCCCAGAAATCCACAAACGAACTTCTTTAACCAGTAAATTATTCACAAATTTCGTCCACTAGTGCTCATCATCACACAAATCAAACTAAACCATCAATTTTTCAAACCAATCTCTCGAAATCCCATCAACTCAGGAGCAACAACCGCAAACAAAATTTGATATCAAATCAACCATATATACAATTGCCAAACAAAAATCAGAGAGAATTAAATTAAAATCGAATAATAAAACCAAAACAAATTGTAAAATACAGATAATCCCATCAAGATTCCACCAATTCATAGCCCAAGGAATCACCTCCTCCACCAACCGCTTCACGACTTCGCATAACGTCACAACCGGTCGCGAGATTGAGTGATTGCTGGCCTCCTCGAGCTTGGAGACAGTGCGACGAGGAGTGTGACATCGATGCCCTGCTGGGCGCATTGGTGGTGGGCGATGTTGCTGGAGCCGCGAGTGATGATGAATATGCTATTTGGATTCTTTATTTTTGAAGTTTTTTGTTCACCGTTTCACACCTCTCTCCTTCGATCTGATTTTGGGTGGGGGTGACGAAGGTCAAAAATGTTTGTTGATGCACACAACTTCAAATGTTAAATTTTTCAATTTATAGTGAGATGGACATCATTTTTTCAAAAAAAGTTAGTCAATCCTTTGTTTATTTTTTTCACATTAAATCACAGTAGCATGGTCATTTTTTAAAAAAATTGTTATTTAAAATCAGCCATTTGAAATTTTTTCTATCAAATTAGGAAAAAATTGACCAACATGCTGATACCTGACACCGCCCCTTGGGCAATGTCAATAGAAACTAGTATATATATATATATATATATATATATATATATATATATATATATATATATATATATATATATATATAATTTTCTCTTGCATTATATCTTGTGTATGGTGCTAATGTAATTAAGATGAATTGTGTTCAGTCGAAACCTAAAACATCAGCTAACACTTCTTGATCTCTACGTATAGACAAGTTAGAGCAACAATCTCTTATCCTACATCAAAATTTGATGTTTTTGAGGAGATCAATAGGACAGCCGGTTATGGCAATGGTTCAATAATATCTTTATCGTCATCTACACCTACCTAGGCATATACTTCAAATGAGAGTCGAACACTCCATTTCTTCAGCTGCTGCAGACAGTCTCGAAATCCTGGAGTTTCTCATTAGTTGTTCCTAGGTTGGCTCATGCATGCATTCCTCACATCTCAATTTCTCAACTAGTGACCTGAAAGTCAAAAAAAAACTGTATTATTATGATAGAAGTTATCAAAAATCCTTCCAAAACAACTTGAACAGCTCGGAACCGACCTTGGCCTCGTTGACGTGCAGGAACCACCACGGGCCCCTATGTGACAATACCCTGAAAGTAGGAGAAATGTAGTTTACAAATGGTTGTGCATATTTTTTTATATTTTCTTCTTCAAGCCAATGAAATTACTAGTACATCTAAAAATTTATTTGGCATAATACAAGTAAAAACCAGAGTAAAACCTATAGAAGAATCTACTGTTCATTTGTTCTCCATATGCCCGTTCTCTTATGACATTTGGATGAAGTGCTATCATTGGTGGGTTTTCAAGTGGCTCTCAGCATAGATCCTAAAACTCATTTATTACAAAACAAGGCTTTATGGTTTCACAGCAGGAAAATGAAAGAGTGGGCTTCTATTTCGCACGCTGTATTTGGACTTGTGGGGTTGGGGATAATTGTAACCAAATAGCTCGAACTCATTCATTCCCATAATTGGGAAGCATGACAACCAGTGGGGCTAAGCCCCATGTGTCCATCAAACAACACATTTAACCTGATAAATCCAGCCACCATTCTCAGTCCCATGAAGAGAGTCAAGCCCGACCAACACCCGGAAGTCCGAAGATGGTAGGAGTACTTAGCAAATATGCAGAAGACACAGCCCCGACCACCATCTGCGTTTCACAACCATGTATGTATGTATATCAGAGCTTTGTTTTCCCATTTATCAAGCTTTATCACATAGTGTAAAGATATCAAATAATCTTTTACCATTGAACGTGCTGCATAAGGGAAATCCGAAACACCATAATGGAGTCCATCAAAGATAAAAGCTAGAGCATTTATAGGTTGGCTGGCACTGACAAACTGCACCATTTACATCAATATCATGTTAGGAGACATTGTTGTGTCTGCCTTAACGAGAATGCTTCCAGAAAGGCATGGATTTATTCACTTACCAAAACACAAGTTCTAACAATTCTTGTACTTGTGCATCCTTCGTAAAAAGTTCGGCCAAAGAACAAAAAAGAAACACCCAGAACCAGAGCTAAGAAAACACCTACGGCAAAACCTATCTAGAAACACAAAAATAAAGCTTAATCAGAGGAAAATGAAACCAATAATACAAGAAAACTTAAGCCGGCCTCAGACATACTAACAATAAGAAGACAAGTACCTTTAATACAAATTGTGTGTGAGATTCCTCACGGATCTGTAATCATCTCTTGATATATAACTAGCAATCAAGGCCTGGGGCACAAAACCCATAATTCAGTCACAAATCCAGAAAATAAAATAAAACATTGTTTAGCTGTTGGGAAAAGCACCTAACATAACTCTTTAAGAAATCATTACGTTTGGCTCTCTACGAAAATAAATCAAAGTCAATATCACAGAACATGCAAAGAAAACCTCTAATAGCTGCAAAACATCTATTTCATGTCCATTTCTTTTCACACAAAAAAAACAATATTGTAGCACAATAACCACTACTTAAATGGTATGAGAATCGTCAACCTTAATGATATGAGAATCTAAAGTCTTGATCATGAAGCAGGACAAAAAAAAAACTAAACATCAAACTAATACAAGGAGGTGCTAATTTCTGTTGCTGGTCAAAACAGGAATTAAAAAAAAAAACTATGATTTGGGGTTAAAGAATTGTACGTGGAGCTGTAACTAAAACTAGGTCTAGCAACAACATAAGCCATAGAAATCGTGTCAACTCAAAATGGTGGTATATAACTAGAATGCAATAAAATATTGTTTTTGCCCATGTATGAGAGAAGCAGTTCGGTAGAGGAAAAAGGGGGAAGAAATTCAGCCTGATAAATTTTCACTCTTTCCCCACCGTTGGAAGAAATTGTCCATACGGCAACAAAACAGTTTAATATTCCCCCGCATTTCCAGAGAAAAAAGGCTTCCTTGCTAATTCACCCAAAATCAAATACATGAAATGATCTACTAAGCCGTTCAAAATGTTACTTAGCAAAAAATTGGGATTTAAAGACAGCATTGTAATAATTCTATAAAAAGCGTGCCCACAATGTATACAAGTAGCCTATTGATCATACAACAAATCATATTATTGACAGGCAGTCAACTAGTCGGTACAGGGAACAAGCACTTTTATACCGAATTAGTTCCACAAAAAATAAATGTGTTTTGAGCATTTATTTATAGCCATGTAGATTGACAAGGATAGATTGCTTGACCTTAATGAGTTGGGGAAAAAGATTAAAGCAATCTAGAAAAAACAAAGACCAAAAAGAGGGTAAAACCATAAGAATAACCTGAGCAGAAGTAGCAAGTGCATCTGTGAGAAGCGATACAGCAAGCCATACTTGTAAGCATATTTGATGAGCAGCCATTGCTATAGGGCCCTGGCGTGCAGCCATCGATGTACCAAGCGTCATAGTCAGCAGAACAGCAAGTGTTTCTCCAATAAGAAAACCACCTGATGACATCCAGAAACATTCAAATGACATATCCCCTTGATATTTGAATGAGCAAAATATATACAAAACTAGATATGGAGAGTGTATCTAGCAAATGAGATCTTTATTTGGCATTCCAAGCATAGATAAACACAGTCAATACGGATTGAATTTGTGGCGTCAGAATTATAGTGGTTGAACCTGACCGGAATGTCCAATGTGTTCAAAATTGCCATATTCCTCATAGCGATGACTTGAACAACAGAATGTATGATGTCAAGACAAGGAAGTTAAGTATAGTTTCTTAAATGTGCTTGTTAGTTCCAAAAAATAAAACTAGCATACAAGATAGTTCAAATAACATACAAGAACAAGAGAGAGAGAAAGAGGGACTATTTTTCAAATTTAGTAAAAAAGTTCAGGCACCTTACTACATCAATGCAGAAACTTTTTATATAGATATCAATTTTAACTGCAGTTTTAGCACTGGTATCTCATTAACCTCTGCATAGAATAGTCATACCACTGAGTCATAAAATTAGTCACATGATTTTTTAATACATTCCAGCTACATGAGTTTAAAATCATATAATCACAATCTAAGTGGCAAATGAACTTCGAAATGTTAAACATTAAAGACGGAAAAGTCTTGAGTAACTTATGTGTGTATTTCCAAGTCTGTCGGTCAGCCATCATTGCAAAACCAAAATAAAATTACAAGGATAGGACAAAATTATGTACCATGACCTCATGGTAAGCTTTAAAAGTTGACAACTCCGTAACTGATAAAAATTAGACAAAACATTTGGGGGTAGGGGTAGGGGGGGGAACTTCAGTCGACCAACTTCTGATAAAAAAGTAGTATTAGAAATAAAGTCCTAAAGATAGAGAA
>CAJQUN010002543.1:0-25364 GCA_907163345.1 Haberlea rhodopensis | reverse complement strand
TTTTGACGAGAACCAGGGTCGGGGTGATATGCTGAGCTGTAAGGAGTGCTACAGGATTAGCATGTTAGAGAAATTTTTGTATAGCTTCTACTGAGTAGAGTAAGACTATAATGTAGTACCTTGTAGGAATTGTGTCTTTCCTTTTGAAACATTTTGGTACTGTAATCTCTAAAGCTCAGGATAATCAACACGGCACGTTACTCTGATATATTCACATGAATGTTTAGTTCTCTAAATTGCACCTTAACATCTTGATGTGATACGGGGTCTCACACTTTGTTTCGCTCAAACTGATTTAGTTCTTCTTGCATAGCGTCTACCCAGCTGGTCTAACATAGCATCTCAATCTTCTTAGGTTCTAAGTGAGATATGAATGCAGCATGAAGGAATTCATTCATTGATTAATTGTCCTCTGGTGCGTAGTGGAGCAACAGGGTTACCTATGACCTGCTCGGAGGATGATCCTTCATCCACCGGAGCGGAGGTCCAAGAGGATTGAGCCCTTCATTTGACTGGATATGAGTGGGCAGTTCAGAAGTGCTGATTGATGCATCTTTTTCATTTGCTCCTTCTACTCTACTGCCAGGGTATGTGCAATAGTGTCATTGTCAGTTGGATGCGGTGCTTGTTGACCAGCAGACTCCTCTGTTTGGGCTTCAGGAACTTCTGTTTCTAATGAGCAGTCAGTCCTGCTTCTGTAATTTATCTCATCATCAACATTTTCATCAATGTAAGTGCTTTCCAGTCGATTGCTCAAGTTGTTGATTTTGCAGATTAGATAACGTACAGTCAGCAGGTTCATCAAATTTTACATGCACTGATTCTTCTACAGTAAAGTTATATTATTAAATACTCTGAAGGATTTACTAACTGTAGAATACCCAAGAAATATTCCATCAGCATGCATCAGATTTGGCATCAAAAGCGGTGAGATGAGTCTTTCCATTGTGTGAATAAAACATTTGCAACCAAACACATGGAAATAAGAAATATTTGGCTTACTGCCATTCCAGATCTCATAAGGGGTTTTATTTGCTCGCTTATTAATCATTGATCTGTTATGCGTATAACAAGCTGTGTTGACAGCTTCTGCCAAAAATTTCTGCTGCGAAATTTCGGATTCCGCAAGCATAGTTCGCGCAGCTTCTTTCAAAGTGTGGTTCCTACGCTCAGCAACTCCGTTTTGTTGAGGAGTTCTAGCAGCAGAGTATTCGTGTTTATACCAAGGTCATCTAGATATGATTCGAGTGACTGATTGGTAAACTCAGTACCCTTATCACTGCGAATTCTATCTATCCCACACGATTTCTCATTTTGGAGTCTTTTAGTAGTTTGATCATCTTTGGAGTAGCCTGATCTTTGCCACTTAGGAACAGGACCCCACGTAAAACGAGTGAAAATCGTCTATTAACACTAGGGTATACTTCCATTCTCCCTAGACTTGTTACTGGTATAGGACCAAATAGATCCATATGCCAGCACTACTCTAGGCACCGAGAAGAAGATTTACTCCATTTGTTCTTAAAGGAGGATCTGATTTGCTTACCAAGTTGGCATGCTGCACAGATCTTGTCTTTTGAGAACTCAATTTGGGGCAGTCCAATGACTAGATCAAGTTTACGCAGACTGGCAATAGTTTAAATTTTAAGTGACTCAATCGTTTGTGCCAAAGCCAATTTTGGAAGTATTCAGGGCAGCAAAGCAAGTAAAGGAGGTAGGCTGATTAAGATTCAATCAATTTTATAAGTGTTATCATGCCTTCTTCCTACAAGTAATATACTGCCATCAGTAGATTTGATAGTGCATGAGTGCTGGTTGAACTCTACAGAACGACCATTGTCACAGAGTTGACTTATGCTAATTAAGTTATAGATTTTCAACTAACAGAATATCTTTAATAATTATGTTACCATAGATAATCTTACCCTTACCCACGGTTTTACCTTTCGCGTTGTCTCCAAAAGTTATTCTGGGGTCCGGTGGAGTCCAACAGTTCAGACAATAAGCTCGCATTTCCTGTCATATGTCTAGAGCATCCGCTGTCCAGAAACCATTCTGAGCTCCGAACTTGATGCATTCTAGTTTCCCTGCAATTAAAAGCGATAAATGATTGGTACCCAATCCTACTTGGGTCCGGGCAGGATTAGTCATTTCGGAACCCACACTTGTATGACCCTGAGTGGCTTAGGTCGGTGTGTGTTCTGAAATGTGTGTGCATTCATAAATGATGGTGATGGTCTTGACTGTGTAGTGTGATAATGAGTGTATGCATGTGCTCTTGGTTTGTAGTTCCCATTGTTTGGGCACATACCTCTTCTGGACAGGCATACAGTTGTAGTACCAGTTGGGTTTAACCTCTCTAGCTGCTCGACCAGTGGGTTTAAGTTCATTTCTGAACTTTTGCCCCGGTTTAGCTTTCTTGATTGGTTCAACATAACCAATACCTCGGTGTGATGCCTGTTCCTTAATGAGTGTTGCTTTAACAGGTTCTTTAACCAGTTCAATGGGATCATATACTGTGCTAGATCTTACAAAGTTCATTGGTTGAACATTGCTTTTCTTTAGACACAACGGAGGTTCGTTACCAGATGAATTGCTGTCATTACTTATATAGCCTATACCAGTTCGATCACTAGCAAGTCTTATAGACTCAAGCATTTCATCTTTTCTGGTAGTTGACGCATTCCAAGTGCTGACCAGTTTGCTGAGTTTCTGGTAAGCACACTTGGCTTCATATCTTTCTTTCACTAGAAAGACTAGCTGTTTCCCTTAAGCATTTCAACTCATTTGATTGTTCACAATCAAGTTTGTTGTTATGCGTTTCCGTTTGGATTGAGTGCTCAGTCTTATAGCTTTCAAAGGATTCATATAACGTCTGATACTCATTGATCATGTCCTGCAATGCATTGGTAAGTTCACTATGTGTAAATTCAGATAGGTTAGACTCGTGTACCTCAATTTCATCATTTGCCATTAGGCAGTGGACTTCCTCGTCTTCACTCTCGCTGGACGAGCTGGTTGACTCCTCTGATTCTGATCAGAATCAGCCCATTTGCTCTTACTTTCTTCTGCCATCAAAACCTTTTGATCTCTGTCCCTTCTGGATGATCTTCTAGTTTCCTGTATTTTCTGTGATCCTTGGATCCTCTTTTGTGATCATCCTTTTTGGGTTTGGACAGTCGGCGATGAAATACCCTGGCTTGAGACAGTTGAAACATACACGCTCTTCTTCTTCTGATCTTCCTTTGAAGCTCTGCCTTCGTGGATATGATTTCTGATTCTTCTTCCCGAATTTCTTTACGAACATTGCCATAGCATCATTACATATTTTTCTGGAGTCATCTTTGTAGCAGTAGATATGGCCTCCGATGCAGTGAGAGTTTGGTAGGCTGACTGGTACTGGGTTCATCTTCAACCCGAATACCTAATTCGAATTCATAGGCTTTTAAATCAGCAAACAGGTCATGCAGATCTATCTTGTTGATGTCCTTTGATTCTCTCATAGCAATGGTCTTGACATCCCATTCTCTTGGGAGACCTCTCATCACCTTGAGGGTGACTTCTCTGTTGGGTAACTCCTTACCCAGACTGTTGAGTTCATTAATTTATTCCGGTCACTCTTCATCATACTCGTTGAGAGTTTCTCCATTCATCATCTTGATATGCTCAACTTCTGTAATGCCACAGTAGCTTGTTTTCTTTGGTTTGATCATTTCCTTCACAGAGTTGGACAATCTTCTCCCAGATTTCTTTAGATGTGGAACACATTTTTATTTTGTTGAAAATATTTTTGTCCAAAGTTTTGAACAGAATGTCCTTAGCAACGTTGTCCAGATTGGCTTTCTTCTTTTCTTCATTTGACCATTGAGATCTGTCCTTTTCTACCATTTGTGGATCACCACTTGTGATAGAAGCAGCTGTATTGATTTTCATGATCTTCATAGGTCCTTCAGTGATTACATACCACATATCATCATCTTGAGCACTTAGATGTGCTTGCATACGGATTCTCCAATCATCATATTCGCCTTTCTTGAACATTGAAATCTTGCTGAATGAGGCCATCAGTTTTTGGTAATTGGTAATTCTCAAGATTGAGAAGACCTAGGCTCTGATACCACTTGTTAGGATCGAGGTAGTGTTTAGAAGGGGGTTGAATAAACACTAGATTCAATTTAGATTTTTCTCGAGTTAACTGCAATTGTTAAGTATTACAGTAGCTTCTCAATATAAGGCAAGTCAGCAGACACTGATTATAGTGCGGAAGACGTCTGCTGGACTTGTGAGGAATAAAAACTGAGTAGTAAATAGGCAATAAACGAATGACACAAGTATTGTTTCTGGAAGTTCGAAGCACAACGCTTCTACGTCTCCCCTTCTTCATTTACAGGAAGGATTCACTAGAAGATTTGGTTTACACTTTTACAGTATACAACCTTCTTAGGCACTCACACATTGATGATCCTACCCATGCCCCTCAATCAACCCAACTTAATTGCCTCCCAATCACAATAACACTATCCACCTAAAATCCCAAAGTCTTGCCATTAGGAGCCAAAGTAGTGGATCTATATTGAAGTATACCTCCCCATATTAAAATCACACTACATCTTGCCAAGAAAGGGCTACTCTACACATAGCATTTGTTGAAAATTCACCTACTCACACACACAAGAATTCCAAAGTTTCAAGGCAAGAGAGGAGATGATTCACACCACCTTCGTAATCCGAGATCCATACAAACGTGCTTCAAATCTTCAACGACTGTAAGTAGGTTTTTGCTACAAATGTCATTTCGTTTTTGAAACTCTATATATATGTTAAAATGTCAGTTGAACACGAAAATGTATTTTAAGATCATATTATGAAAGTTTATGAGAAATGCGCATCGAAAGTTGAAGGCTCTGCAGGGCAAAGTGCTAGATGTGTAGGAGCCATAACTTGATTCAGCGGGGCAAAGTGCTACATGCATGCCACATGCATGGGAGCCACCTCTTGATCCTTAAGAGCAAAGTGTTATGCACACGAGAGCCACCTCTTGATCCCAAAAGGCGAATATGTGATTATGTGTTTATGTGATAAGGCTCTGGTGTGAGCAATTATGAGTATATGTATCGATTTACTAGATGTTTGATAAAGAGTTATTTTGAAAAGCTTTATACATATATTTATTTTTGTTTAACTGACCCCTACTTGCTGAGTGTTTTCCCAAACCTCACCCATTACCTCCCTCCTCAGATAAGAACAAGAAGAGTTCGATGAATGAGGACAATAGCACTTTTATGGTGGCGATACACCGAGGAGACTCCTAGATTTTTATTCTTTCAATTACAATTCCGCTACTCTGTTTAGATCTAAGGTGCTTTATAGACAACTTATTCAAGTTGATTTCAAACAAATCCTGAATCATAATAAGCAATCCCCTTCCCATAGTTTAGGAAATTCTTGTTAAAAAGTCAATAATAACTTTATTTCTTCTTTTTTTTCTAAATTTATGGGAAAAACTTCAATTATCAACTAATAAAAAAAATTTGATTTGTATATAAGTAACAAACAAAGTTAGATTCTTTAGCTTTCACCCCAAAAATATAATTTTGTCGATGAAAATGATAAATATACAATGTCCGTTGACGACCAAGAAAATGAGAACCAGAATATGGGGAGACCAGATTTATTAAAAATAACTTCACTTTCAATGTACATATCATGTAATCTTTTAAAAAACTAAAGCCATGTGGTCTAAAATATTACTTATAAATCGAACTTCATATTCAATCTCCATATCATATAGAGTTTAAAAAACTGAATTTATAAATGTTGAAGATAAAGTCCATTTGCAGCTATTTTTAGACCCGACCACTACTCTAAAGCCCGTCAGTTTCTAGGTCGAAAAGGATTAAGGTCTTTTGATCTTTAATAGTAACAGACATGGTCCTTCTCTAGTTGGTTTATGGAATCGATTACTTTGAAATATATTTCAAATCGAATTTGAGTTCAATTTATTTTAGTAGATAGCTTTTTTTAACGATTGTGTGTAGCATTTTATTATTTGAAAATGATAAGACGTACATGAAAAAAGATCTAGGATAAAACCTCTCATTAGAGATGGCAAAACGGGTGAGCCGTACGTGGCCTAGCCCTGCAAGTTTTGATATAGTAACGAGTAGTGCCGGGCTGTCTATTTTGACACGTGCCGGCACATCCTGATCAATCCTTGAGAGTGGCGCATAAACTTCTGGATATTTTTAAAAAAAAACTAGAAACAAATATAGGTCCGGTCGGCCCCCGAGCCCCGTAAGTCCACCGGGCTATGGATCATGTCGAACCAACACTTTAAAAAAATGGGACGTATCAGTACGGACCGCTACAATAAGGGGCGTATCGTTTTTCAAGCCTACCAGCAATGCCATCCGTTTTGCCATCTATATCTTCCATTAAAGAAACAACAAACTACAAGGTCATTCACAACAGTCACTAAAAAGTTGGGTCCCAAATATAATTCGAGAACCGGACTCGATGGAGCTTAAAACTAAAGAGAAAGCTCTCAATTGTAGACATAAATTAAAAATAACTTAGTTTAACAGTAAAGATGCAAATATAAAAAATATAGTTTCACTTTGGTCACAGTAGTCTGAAAAAAATATGATATTGATCAAATATTTTTTTTAATTCATGATATTTTTTAGGGGTGCTTATGGCTTGACCCGGTCCAGTCCGGACCGGAACCGGCCGGTTCCGGGTCCGTAAAGGACGGAACCGGTCCGATCCGGTAAGGAACCGGATCGGGTCCGGTCCCGGTTCCACCGGTTCCGGGTTGGACCGGTTCCAACCCAGAACCGGTATTTTAGAATTTTAAATTTTTTTTTTCGAAAATTAAGGTATAACTTGTTGTATGGAGGATTCAAACACGCAACCATCACTTCTACTCTATAACTCTAACCAATTGAGCTAATGGACCTTGTGTTTATAAACTAACATCAAATATATTTATCTATATTTAAAAAATTAATTTTTTTTAAAATTAACGGATCCGATTCCGGTTCAACCCGAAATCGGATCCTTTAATCCGGAACCTGTAAGATACCGGTTCCGGAACGGTAGAACCGATCCGGACCGGTATCTTACCGGTTCTGGACCGATTCGGAATCGGTTAGTCCGATTCCGATTTCGGACCGGACTAACCGGTCCGGTTTTAGATCGGGTCCGGATCGACCCAGTCCGATAAGCACCCCCTAAAATTTTTTTTAAAAAAAATTGCATACTTATCATCAAATACAACAAAAAACGATGTTGTCAGGCAAATGTCAGAAACTAAAAATGTAAAATTTTAAAATATTATTCAAACAAATATTATTTTTTTAGAAAAAGTTGTGCAAAAGTGGGGCCATTAACCGCCCATTGACATAATCTAATTAATTTGACGTCAAATAAATTAATTAGGGTGATTGACTAAGATAATGATATGAGACGGCATGATATGTAGTAGCTTGGTGGGGATGGCTACGGATAAAAAGTCGAGCCCAACATTGATGTCATGCCTGTTTGCGGTTGTCCCCTTCTTTACTTTTCTATTTACGTATAATTTGATCACCGTACCATAATATCTCTTACTATTTAATTGAGTAAGAAAATTACATACCAACTATTTTGTTATTTTTACTTGGATTTTCTTCTGAAATTCTTAGGTACATCCGATGCATCTCAACACCAACACACAACATCATATATATATATATTGATCTTTGGTGCATCGGGTGCACTAAGAAGTTTCATTTTCTTCATTACCCCCAACACTATGTTAGGTTGAATAAAAATGGGATTTGGATTTGAGTTTGGAATTTGAAATCCATGGATTTAAAACTTCATTTAGTGTTTGCTAAAAAAAATAAAATATTATTTAAAAATTGCATTTGGCACTTAGAAAATAATATTATTTGATATAAGAAAATTATATTACTTATTTGTTTAATATCTTGCTTATTATAATATTGATGTAAATATTCATATATTCAATATATAGAATAAAAAAATTATTTTTAAACATAACAAGAAAACTCATATTTTTATTACCAATTTTTTTAAGAAATGAAAAAAATAGAATTCAGGGAATTTAGAAAAAAGTTTCCATATTTTGATAATTAGGCTCTTAGTATTAAAATAATGCTTTTTAAGATTAACAAATAATTAAAACAAATTAAAACAAATATTTTAATTGATTTTAAATACCTTTCCCAAAATATATAATAGATTGTGTGAATTAACAATATATTATGAGGATATATACTAAGGGGTTCGAATCTCGTACTTTGAACTCACTCGTTAAAATCGTCAAGTGATTGATCACTTCACTTGTCTGACTCCAGCTAGGTGAGCTGCAATAGCTCTGGTTCTTGAAATATTTGCACCGAGAAATTAGATCAAGTTTCAGCAGAAAACCAACCGGAAGATACCCGAAATAACCTGCTCTGTAACTAATCAGCAAGAAGTAAAATCAGAGTAAAATAAACAAACAGATAGAAAGTAAAATATGCATACGTATTTATTTTTGGAAGTTTGAAGGTGATGTAATCATTCTACTTCTTATTTTCTTCTATCGAAGTGAAGTATTTGACTGGAAGAATTTATACAATTATTTGTACAAATCCACTTGGATTGAGATCGCTTACGATATAAACTCCTAGCATATCAACTAGCATATGTTTTACTGTCATATGTGAAAGACCATGTTTAGACAATGCGTCTAATAGTTACAGACTTCACTCATTTATTAAGATCATATTTACAATGATAACACAAATGATCCCGTCTAATCTGATATAAGCTTGGGGGAGTACCAAATTTGTGAGATGTGCTCTTCATTTAACATACTGTCTTTGAAATTCCAAAATATAGATTCTAGCATGAATCTATGATTTGAGCTTCCAAGTCTTGTATATATAGTCTCCAACAATGATATACGTCATATACAAGATTATGGTCATCAAAAAAGCTTTATTACCATTTCTAACATTGCAATGGTCATATTCGTGTCCTGGGTTATTCCTGAGATTCAGCTTGGTACCTTGCTGATCTGGTGTCAGCATAAGTCATAGAATCCTCTTACCACATCCACACACTGGCACTCCGATCTCGATCTAATGCATTGAGCGTGCATGCGGCGCTTTAAAATGCGCTAAGTTCCACTAAGTTGTGCACTAAGTCGCACACAAAGTTTACTAAGTCGCACTAAGTTTCACTAAGTCCTGACTATGTTAAACCTTCTTAATTCTTCGACTTAATTCTCTTTTTAAATTTTTTTTTTACTTTTTTTTGTAGACCTTTGGGCTCAGATGATTTTCATTGTTCCCCAGCAACTTCGGGATGAAATTTTATTAGACGGTAATTAGATACATAATACAATATTCTATATCTATAATGACTTCGTGAAAAAACATAAGAATATTTAAAAGATTCAAAGATTTGATAAAGAAAAGTATGGACAAATGTGTGATTTTGTAATAATTTTAGTAAAAAATAATAATGATTTTGATATCATACGTTTTTAGTATGAAAATTAATAAAACAAACTTTATAGACAAAACTTTATTTTATTGAATTAAGTTAGTTGTTTATATGAGTTAATCCATAAGGTAATAAATAAAATTCCTCCGAAAATAATATGAGTCATAGTTAAATTCATATTACTATCAAACATGCTGAAACACGGATGTAATGTTTGGTTTCATTTTTTGTAACTCATTATTTTAATATAAAACCAAATATTAATATACATTTCACTTTTCATTCTCTAAAATATATTTTTTCGATACAAATAGATATTTGGAAATTGATGCACTCATGTATGCGTCCGCACATTCGCATCGGTCTGCATACCCGCTTTATGTGATTTAGGCATCAACTATGTTGATAAGCTAGCTGAAAGTTGAGGTCAATATACCAAAACTCTTATAACCATGATGTTGTATTTTCACGAGATTCGACGAGGTCCATGTCTGGTTCTAGCGATGTGTCTTCTTTTGTAAATCATGAAGTTGTAAGATATTTTCGATAAGCTGCACACTTGATGAAACTTATTAACAACACAAATTTTGTTATCATCAGACCAAGATTATTCGGGTTCACAAAACCTGATAGTATAAATGTTTTTATTTGATTTTGAATTTCATGGCAATCATAACATAGTTAGGCAAGTAGATATTGAGCTGACTTGTCAGATTTTTCGGGCCAACTCGAATATTATCCACTCTAGTTGAAACAATCAAGCTCGATCGGAGCTCGAATCTATTTGAATATCTGTATTCAAGCCGAATTCAGTCTCTCATTTTTTCGCTCAATTGTTTTTTTCATGTATAGTAAAATTAAACAAGGTAGCAAACTTGAGTCAAAAAAATCGATTATTTGCTCAATGAGACTCGATAATTAAATTCAATCGAGCGAACCGAGCCCAAGTTCAAATTGGGTAAAAATCTTAATGAATATATTATATGTTTGGTTTCGTTCTGGCAAGTAGATCTGTAATCTGTTACAATTGACGTCAAATGTCAGATCATCTTAGAAATATATTATATATATTGTTTTTAAAATAATTAATAACGAAATATTTTGAAAATGATTAGTTCAGTTATTCTTGGAAATGTGAAAATTAGTTAAAAAGAAATTATAAATATAAAGTATTGAAATTAGGCACCAAGGCAAACAATATTGGTGTCGTGTCAGTGTCGTTGTATCAGTGTTCGTGCATAGTAGGCACGGAGGCAAACAATAGTGAACCAAAAAATTACTAGACTTTAAGACAGTACAACCCATTATTATTTTCAACATAAAATCCAACTGTGGAAAGGAACCAAACACAATGCGAGTTAATAGAAAATGTTAGTTCAGACCATAAACTGAACAAAGGATTGATCATAGATAATCACGAGAATCCCATAAAGAGTCAGTTCTAGGACAAATATATTGAGTTTTCCTGCATAATCATTAAATGCAAAATAAAATTTTCATGTATTAAAAGCAAATGGTTACTTGAAGTGCGCCATGAGTTCTGTAAATGCCTTTTACTTTGAAAATGAGGACGAAAACTCAATCATGTGAACATCCAAAATACACAAAATGATGGCGCTTCATTCCAAAAACCTCAGAATAAACAGCCTACAAGATTAGCAGGAAACTGATACTACTACTGATATAGCATAAAATCTGTCAGCCATGCTCAAGTGTTTGTACCTGTATTCATTCATACTCTCTGACCGCACAACTTTAGCATCATCCATGACTTTAATGGCAACATTCAACTCTTGTAACTTTGTGGATCCTTGATTTGTCAGAGCCAAATAATTTAGACAAGCAGTTTCAAGTTTTTCTGTTTCTGAATGCAAGGAATGAAATTCAGACACTAGTATTTGCCCTGTCGATAGTGCACCAGAACGGTAAGAGCATTGTGCACAGCCAACATCAATCCTTACTTTCTTGCAATGTATCAACTGCAATAATACATACAGTAGAAAGGGTAATTGTCAATAAAATATGATGATACCAATGGAAGATTAGAATACACATCCCTGTAAAATATGTTAATTTTATTCAACATTTCGAATTTTGATCAACCAATTCATTTTACTGTTAGTTGCGTGGCACTAAACAAGCATAAAAGCTTCCAAGGAGAAATTATGGTAACAAGACAAAGATCCAGGGAATAAGTCACCAAATTATAGTAAGGAAACAATGTAAAGTAAGTGAAATGAATAGGATGTTAATTGGTAAACAATTAACACAATCGGAAGGAACTAAACCTAGAAATATCACTCCATTTTCGCATTCACAATTAGATTAGGCTTCAATTTGATTAATTTACTGTACTAAATAAAAATTAATTAACACTGCAAAAGCACAAAACTGTGACAAAGCTTACCCAAAACAAGAATTCAGCACTTCACCAAATGGCTTCACGGTATGTGAACATAATTCTGGGATACAATCTGCTACCTTGACAACTATGTTAGCAACATTTCTTATGTCAGCAGCCCTCGCTCTTTCGGTATTCAGTTCGGTATGTTCATTCTCAAACTTCATCAATTTGATCAAAGATTACCCTAATTTCTCCCATTGGTATCTAATTGTCATCATACCCCACAAATAAAGCAACTTCCACGCATTCAGGAGGGGTAGATAGGGATTTTCTGCACTGGGCTTTCTCAATCATAAACCACAGATTGTTCATCCCAAGTGCAAATGGCGATTTAAAACACTACATGAACTGTAAATAATAAGGTGTTGGTGGATTGGGGTGGGCAGTAAACAAGGCCTATGGGGAATAAATTGAATAAACATGAGCTAGATTTTTATAGTCAAGTAAAAATATATCTCAACCACAATTAAAGAACGTTAAAAAGCTCGACGGAGTTGAGAAAAGGAAAAAATCGAAAACAGAAGCCTTTACGCCTTGCTCGGCTCTCCTCCTACACATTAGACATTTATCAGACTAGTGTACGAACTCCAGTTCACACACAAAATCATATCGGTGTAAAAACAAAGATGAAAAAAACCAACAAATAACTTGAGGTACCACAATATGGAACGGGAAAAATCCCAAGAGTATTTCAGAGTTCATACAACTTTAATCAGCCACCAAATGTAAGTAAGAATCTTATGGGAATTGAAAATTACCAAGAACTAGTTCTTGCCATTCTCAGCTAAATTCTCTTCTTTCCTACTGCAACCACGACCTTCTTCAAGATTGACTCTGTCGGAAGATGAGAGTTCTCTACAGCCTTTGATGTGACTTGCCATTTCTCACCGTGCTTTGGCTCTGCGGCAATACATCTGCTCAACATCCCTCTGAGTCTCTTCTGTACCATGCTGGATTTCAAATTTATAGTACAACACCCAAAAATCCCCAATATCAGGAGCAAGAGTGACTGCTCGGTTGAACCAAGACCTTGCTTTGTCAACCTTTCTGTCATGCCAAAATAACTTTCCACTGCTGAAAGGACATGGGGATTGTCCGAACATCTTTTGAACGCATCCATGCTCTTGGTTTTTCTCTGAGGCCGAGGAACCATCTCGATCGAAGCAGCCCAGAGAATGCCGCTAGTCGGGCATTCCTGCAATGCCTTCGCCATCAAAATATCAGCTTCTTTCTTGTGACCATGCCGAGACTCAGCCCGCACCGCAGCAAGCCAGAGTTCGGGATTCTGGGGATTCTTCTTTCTGGCCATGGTTAGGACAGCGCGAGCCTTACTCAGACCGTTTACTTTTTCCTCCAGGTTTGCAAGGGAAAGCCACAAAGGAATACAATTGGGGCAGTGCTTAAGGCCCAATTCATATGTTTCCTTTGCTTGTTCTAGGTTCCCTAGTCGTTCCTCCAACTGTCCCAGCATCAACCAGAGTTTGAAAAATGAAGGGAAGAGCTTCAACCCTTCATCTAGTAATTTCCTCTCCTCGGAAGTGTTTCCCAACTCTCTCTCAACGATTGAGGATTTCATCCAGACTCTCGCGGTTCCTCCCCTTTCTCTTGCCTTCGCAAGAAGCATTCTAGCTCTTTCTGGCTCATGGTTCTCAAATTCAAGCTTGAATGCAGCAAGCCATATTTCCTCAGAATTGGGAATTGCTGCATATGCTTCTTGAAGAATTGCTCGAGCAGCAGGCACGTCACCAGCAAGCCACTTTTCTTTGGCACCCATTAACCATAGAACTTCAGCATGCGGTATGTAAGTAACTGCCTTCCGCAGTAGAGCATCAAGAGACTCCCTAGTTCCATGGCTCTTTTCAAGCTGTGCTGCTTTAAGCCATATGCTCTTCTTGGTCAAAAAGACAGTAAGGGCATGCGAGTAGATTGCCCTTGCCGTCTCAATGGAACCTCTCTTTTGCATTCTTCAGCATCAGCAACCCAGGTCCTCTTTCTATCCTCTTCCTCTACTCCAACCTCAATAGTGTTGTGAATAATAGCCTGACATGTTGCAATGGAACCAGCTCGTTCAGCAGCCTCCGCTTCTTTCATCCACAGTTCTCTGTCAATTTCCATGCCTTCCCTCTGCAAAGCTCGAATACCCCTTTCAATAATTTTCCCAACCATAGCAGTATTCCCATTAGCTTCTTCCAACTTAGCAGCAGTGATCCATATAGCTGGCTCCTTAGAAAGCTTCTCTCTTGCTTTATTCAACACTTTCTTTGCATTTTCATAAGTCTCCAATCTAGCAAGAGCTAGCCAAAGTTCCACATGCAAGGGGCAGCATTCCACGGCCCTCTGCAACAACAGTCTTGCATCTTCCTCATTTGCGAGTTCCACAACTGCCTTCCAAGCCTCACAGAATCTGGAATATTCTCAAGCCCTTTTCTCAAAACCCTACTCTTATTCGCGTCATCCTGCTCCAGCTTTGCAGCCTGCATCCACAACTTGACTGAATTCGGGATCGCCTTCACACCCCAAGCAATTACAGCCTTAGCATCAACATGGCTCGCCAGACGGCACGCCTCCAACCAAATATCCTCGGACTTTGGACATTCCTCACACCCTTTCTTGATCATCTGTTGAGCAACCGGAATCTTCCCTGCCACCTCCTCTAACCTGGCTGCAGCAATCCAACCATGCGGATGCTTGGGATTTGTCTGTGTCACTGACTTGAGCAATAACCTAGCTTTATTTATATCGGATACTTCTGCATCACTAGTAATCTTCATACTCTTCAAATCCGTCAGGTAACCCTTTGGATCCACCACTGTCAACCCAGAGACTGAATCAGATAATCTGTCTAACTTCAGAGACAACACTGTTCCTCTCCCTTCACCAACAGCAGTCAAATCTGTAACAGGGGTCTGTGCCCAAGGAGTTTCGGTTCCACCAGCAGCCCTACTCTTCGGATCTAACGCACTCACATGCTCTTTTTCCTGCCTCGCCTTCTCCAATAGGGTATCCGGCACTGGGACAAAACTCTCAACCTCTTCTTCTTATTCCTCAAGGAATAGTCCCCAATTTCAGGTATACTGTCCCACTCATCAGCTGACAACGTGTACAACTTCCTCTTCAGTTCTGCAAATTGTTCTGTAATCTTTGGGTTTGAAGCTCGATACTTCTCAATTTCCTCCTTAAGCCTAGCTTCCCTTCTATCTTTCCTACGTGAATCCATTCTTTTCTCGATAGCCTCCCACACCGCATCCGCCTCCTTATCCTCATCATCATACTCTGCTGAAGCAAACAGTCCCGCATCATCCCTCAAACTCATCAAATTTCTGATTCTCATCATACCCCTTCTCTTCATTCTCTTCCTCCTCATCGTCCTCACCAGGGCACCAGGGCCTTCCCACGACCCCGTCCAACACCAGCAGCCCCAGCAGGCGCTCCAATTGCTGAGGCCGATCGATCAGGTAAGTCTGGAGCTGCACGCGCAGGACCAATATCAGAACGCGTGGTGAAGCCAGTGGCACCACGGCCCAGTCCTGCCACATAATTCGGGGGTGGCTTGGTGCTAAGGAAGTCTAATCTCTTGGGAGGCACAGGGGCTTGCATACCGCCGAGGAATGGGACGTGCAGGGCTAAGGTTGAGCCTGGGGAAACCCCAGTTGTGACAGAAGAACAGGCCCGTTCTCTGGGATAGAGAGCAGGCGAGGAGACAGATACAGCCGCTGTAGACAAATGGGTATCTGATAATTCCGTTGAATTTGCAGGGAGAGATCCTGTAGAGTGGTGGTGGAAGGATTCAGATTCAGAACTAGGGTTCTGCTGTCAGGAGATTTAACAAACACCATGGCTGCAATTATTTGCACAAACTGCCAACATAAATTGTCAAGATTGATATTGAGAAATTGAAAAATATAGGAATTGGAATGGGATGTTAAGAATGAAATTTACCAGGGAATCGATGGATGAGTTCTCTCGCCTCTCGGAAGCTGGGGCTGAAGATTCCCAAAAATTGTGATCATTAGACTTGGCTCGTGTTTATATTGTCGGATTGGAACCGACTTATTATTTATTATCAATATTTATATATTAAAACAAATTAATACTTAGGACACAATTATGGATAAATAAATCAAATAGGTTCGTCACTTTTCGAGCTGGATCAAAAAATATTTAATTTATATTGAAAATTATCGAATTCGCGCCGAAGACACCCGGGGGGGGGGGGGGGGTTCTAGGGACGGTAGCCCCCTTGCGGGGGTTCGGGGCAGAGCCCCATAAGATTTTTTTAGTACATATCGGGGTTCTGGGTCGGACCACACGTAAAGCATATAACCAGTCAAGAAAACAAGGGAAAATCAATCTTTTTAAACGTAACCAGACTAATTTCCAACGAGATCGCCATTAACATAATTCAGCAGTTCTAAACATTTTGTTGATGCGTTTGTTTTCTCACGAGCATCTTCCCAATTAAAGTCGTTTTGTTTTCTCATGAGCCGCTTGCGAGCTTTAATATTTTATTAATATAATATAATTATATATTAGTAAATATATTTCGAACATTTTGAGTTTTATTTTATAGTAATTGTTTGAATAGCTTGCATGTTTGAATATTTCGAGCTAAACTCAAACTCAAGCCATGATTCGAACCGAGTAAAAATATTAATTTTCAAGCTTCAAATAGGGCTCGAAGTCGAATTGAAGCCTTAAACTTTTGGATATTAAGTTCATTTACACCTTTGGGACAACTCCATGTGTGTGTGTGTATATATATATCTTCACAATCAGCACTAGGAACATGAGCTTTGTGATACTGTGTGGGATAGAGTTTATGCTATCTTTGTGGTATTAGCCTAAGTAGGTTGTATACTGAAAAGTGTAAATCAAATCTTCTAGTGTATTCTTCCTACAATGGAAGAAGGGGAGACATAGAAGAATTGTGCTTCGAACTTTCAGAAACAAATACTTGTGTTATTTACTTTATTCCATTTATTTACTAGGGAATCGATGGATGAGTTCTCTCGCCTCTCGGAAGCTGGGGCTGAAGATTCCGAAAAATTGTAATCAGTGACTTGGCTCGTGTTTATATTGTTGGATTGGAACCGACTTATTGTTTATTATCAACATTTATATTTTTAAAACAAATTAATACTTAGGACAATAAATATGGGTAAATAAATCAAGCAGGTTCGTCACTTTTCGAGCTGGATCGAAAAATATCTGATTTATATTCAAAATTATCGAATTCACACCGAAGGATCCTAGGGGTTCCAAGAGATGGTAGCCCCCTTGAGGGGGCGGGGGCAGAGCCCCATAAGATTTTTTGAGTACACATCGGGGGTTCTGGGTCGGACCCACGTAAAACATAACCAATCAAGAAACAGGGGGGGAAATTAATCATTTTCAACGTAACCGAGACTAATTTCCTCAACGAGCAATCGCCAATTTACATAATTCAGCAGTTCTAAACATTTTGTTGATGTGTTTTTTTTCTCACAAGCATCTTCCCAGTTAAAGTCGTTTTGTTTTCTCATGAACCGCTCGTGAGCTTTAATATTTATATAATATAATATAATTATATATTAGTAAATATATTTTGAACATTTTGAGTATTTATTTTATAGTAATTGTTTGAATAGCTTGCATGTTCGAATATTTCGAGCTAGACTCAAACTCAAGCCATGATTCGAACCAAGTAAAAATATTAAATTTTCAAGCTTCGAATCGGGCTCGAAGTCGGATTGAAGCCTTAAAATTTTCGATATTAAGTTCATTTGCACCTTTGGAACTCCATTTATATATATATATATATATATATAATATGATATATTTGTTGGGTTTTTGGGAACCTGAAGAATTTTGATTTTGATGTTAACAAAACTTATAATTTTGTTGCTACTATATTTCATCAAGTGTCCAGTTCATAGATGATATTTTAGAGTTTGATGAATCGTTGAGAAATGACTTGAAACTATAATGCTGAAATGAGAATTCAACATCCGGTAGATCCTGAGGGCAGCTGACTAAATCGATCATATCTCATAGCTCGAACATCGAAATGACACTCTTCTAAAAAGGTTGGATAGCCAACTCAATTCTCTACAAGTCGTATTTCAGACCAATAGACCTGATTCGAAGGTTTACATGACGAAAACATGTCTGCAAGAGTCTGCTGGGTCAAAGCTGAAACATCAGCAGACAGATTGTAGCAGTTGTGGCATATTTGCCATAACTCTCAGCTCGGTTAGCGGAATGGAACGATTCAGTATGTGTTAGAAAGATAAGTCAAAGATCTACAAGTTAGCTTCAGGAGTAAAACTCTGAATCGGATCCGAAGAAGGTGAAAAAAGGCATGGAATTCACGAGTTCTGCAACTACGTTCATCAAATTTGCAGCAGGTGTATCGCCTCATATTTCATACATAACTCTTGTATGAAATCAAAATCGAGCGATTCTTGATTCCAATGAAAACTAAGAGAAAGGGCTACAACTTTCATGTTGATCACTTTGCCCAGAAATCAACGAATCAAGAACCATAACCAAGAGAGCAGAGCAGCTGACCTCTTAACTTCTACCAACAGACCTCAAAACCATTCGTCCTAGACATAACCAGCGGAATCGACCAGCAGACTCGACCAGCGGACTTCCAGAAATAGCCAGAAAGCATAATATGATTGTTGGAAGCTCGAGAAACTTACCAAAACGCTCCCAAATGCTATATTCTTGTATCTAACGTATTTATCATTATTTAAGGCTATATACATGAATTGAAAGCTCAATAACAGCTAATTAATGATCAATCCAGCATTCATTCCATAGCAAACTCATTCGGGATTCAAATAGACAAAATCTGCTAAATGAAGAGTACTCCCCAAACCTTTGACACCTCTTTCAAGTTCAAATCAGATCTATTAGGAGATCATTTGTGCCTTTATATTCACTCAATTCATTATATTTGTGAGCTAAAAAAAGAGTGAATATCATTGTAACAATTGGTGATTTATCACAACCGTGTGAGGTCTTTCCATGTGAGAAGTTAAAGAACATGAGCTTTGTGATTCTATGTGGGCTAGGAGTTTAGGCTATCTGTGTGGTATTAACCTAAGTAGGTTGTATACTGAAAAGTGTAAATTAAAGTCTTCTAGTGTATCCTTCCTACAATGGAAGAAGGGGAAAACAAGTGTTGTGTTTCGAACTTCCAGAAACAATACTTGTGTTATTTGCTTTATTGCATTTATTTACCTTACTGTTTTGATTAACATTGTGAAGCATTTTATGTGCTTGTTAAAACATGAAAGTGTAGCTCACTAAGTATTTGATAAAATGCTTCAACAAAACTGTCTTTAATAAAAATGATTTACAAATGGTTAATCGGTCATAGAGCAGGTCGATTTTGAAACCGAACTCGATATAATCTCGGTGCAATTATTTCAAGAACACGAGTTATTGGAGCTCAAGTTTGTTGAACTTGATGTGGATTGACCACATACCCCGAATCGATCGTAACACACCACACACACACCACACACACACATATATATATATAATATATATATATATATATATATTAAATGTAATAATGTTATTGAAAATAAAAAATTATTTCAAGCTTATATTAATTTGTTAAAAAAATTGAATGACTGATTTCAATTTTTATGCCTAATTAGTGATCAAATTTCATATGTACTGTTAGTTCCGGATTTTAAAGATGACAAAACGAATCAGAACGGATCGATGGAAATCAGTCTGACCAGATCGATGCTCAAAGCAGATCACGCCGATATGGTCTATCGCAAAATCAGATCGGATCGATGAACATCAGCCTGACTAGATCGAAGCTCCAGATCAGCTCAACAATAATCAGATCAGAGCAGACAAGGTTGAATAAGCTTTGCTCTTCAGTCCGAATCATTAACGGCTATTTATTGAAGCATTTAATGATGCAATTAATGCTGAAAAAGACCAAGGACTGAAGATTACCGTAAGAGGTAAGAATACAAAGAAGAGCTTACCTGACAGACGCCGAAAGCATAAACCAGAATGGCAAGTGCCTAAAAGAATAAGACTGTAGCTTATTCAGAGTTTGAGCAGAGTCAAGAGTTGCACAGAAAGGGAAATAATGTCGTTGGTACAAGCAACTATATAAGGATGCAACTAAAGAGCTCAAGTGGGGATCTGATGAATCAAAACGAAACAAAACAAACAAAACAGCACAAGCCTACAAATCCAGATATTCTTGAGCCGAAAGTTTTCATAAGCACAAGCATATTGTAATATTTGATCATCATATGATCATTTTGTGCATAGACAAAATTAGTATATCTTGTGTATTCTTTACTAAGATAGAGAAGTGAGATTCAATTGTAACTGTCAGACAGAGTGTGTCTGAACAGATCGAGAGACTAGGAGTTTCAGTTTGGTAGTGAGGTAAATCCAGCTGAATCGGGTTTGTACAACAAGATTGTATAAATCAAAGTGTCCTAGTGGAATCCTTCCTTAATTGGAAGAAGGGGAGACGTAGAAGGATTACACCACCTTCGAACTTCCAGAAACATATTCTGTCTTTTGTCTTTCCGCTCTACGTTTCAGTCTTTAAGCCTTCGAGCCGTTCTTACCAGTCTAGAACAGATCGTTCCGCACTATCATATTCAGTGATCTGTTGTGTGCTAAGAAGTTGATTAAGAAATAGATTTCACTCACTAACCCGAGAGAAATCACTAAGGTTTATAATTAAAAGGAGTGTTCATTCACCCCCCCTCTAAACACTCCGGACCGATCCTAACAAGTGGTATCAGAGCAGGTTGTCTTAATCATCAAAGATACTTGGACTGATGGCATCATTCAACAAGATTCCCATGTTCTCAAAAGAAGACTATGATGATTGGAGAATCAGAATGCAAGCTCATCTGGCAGCACAGGATGACGATATGTGGTTCGTCATCACTGATGGACCAATGAAAATTCTGAAAGTCAATACAGCAGCCCGTCATTACTGGTGGTGAACCCCAAATGGTCGAGAAGGACAGATCCCTCTGGACAATGAAGAAATGAAGAAAGCAAATCTAGACAACGTAGCCAAAGACATCTTGTTCAAGAAGTTGGACATGTTTAGTAAAATCAAAATGTGCTCAACTGCTAAAGAAATTTGGGAGAAGATATCACAGCTATGTGAAGGGAACGACCAGACTAAGGAAAACAAGCTGACTGTTGCTCTACAAAATTTGAGAACATAAAAATGAAGCCTGGAGAAACTCTAAACTAGTTTGATGAAAGAGTCACTGGCATTATCAATGAACTAATGGTCTGGGCAAGGAATACTCTAACAGAGAGATTGCTCTGAAAGTAATGAGAGCATTGCCAAAAGAATGGGATGTCAAGACCATTGCAATGAGGGAGTCTAAAGATCTGAACAAAGTTGAACTTCATGATCTGTTCGCAGATCTTAAGGCATATGAGTTCGAACTGATCACCAGAGGTGAAACAGAGCCATTCATCTCTCAACCAAACAAAGCACTGGCAGCTATTCCAGACCAGACCACCCCCTCAACAGACCGATCTATCGAACAGATAAGTAATGATGCTATGTCATTATTTATCAAGAAATTTGGTAAATTCATGTCTAAAAATAAACGGAATTTCAAACCTTCTCATCACTATAATCAAGAAAAGATGATGCTGTTAATGATCAGGCTTGCTACAATTGTGGTAAGACCGGACACTTTATTGCAGACTGCACCAGACCGAAGAAAGATGAACGAAAAGAAAAGCATCGTGATGACAAGAAAAGAAGCCCACAAAGATCATAAAAATCATCATGGAAGTCCCAAAAGGTCCCAGTAGCAGAGGAAGGTAAACAACAAGTGGGCTCAGACTGACTCAGATTCAGAAAGCTCCTAATATTCATCCAGCGAAAGCGAAGAGGATATTCAATGTCTAATGGCAGACGAAGGAATGAGTCAAACAGACGAGGTATTCGATCTTGACTCAAATGAATTCACACGTGAAGAGCTTATGTCCGCAATGCAAGACATGGCTAATGATTATAGAATTTTAGCTGAATCATTTGAGAAAACTAAAGCTAAAGCCAATGATCAAATAGATGAGCATATCAAACAAGCTGCTCTGAGCTAGGTGAGTGCAATAATCTACAGATCGAGCTGAATAAGCTGAAATCTCTTACGATCAGCTCCATGAAGAAAACAAGAGAATAGCACACAAAATGCTAAGCTTTTTCATATTTTCAAAACATGGACACAATCAAGAGCATCACTGGAAGAATTGCAAGATGTACAAAGAAATGTTGGTGATGTCACCGATAAGCTTTGATATCAAAGACTGCACCAAAGATGAATCTGAATTGTTGCTGGTAAAGAACAAAATCAAACAGATGACATTTGTTAGATCCAGCACAGTATATGAAACCGAAGCGCCTACAATTCAAACGGGAGTCTCCTTCGGGGATCAAGGTTTGAGAAAAGGGATTGGGTACGTTAACCAAGCCAAAGAAAAGGCACCAGCAAGTTTTGTGTCTATCAGACCAAACCTAAAGGTGCAAGATCTAAGGCAAGGAAGACCATCCAACTACTACAACTCAAAACCAGTTCAACGAAGATATAGATTACCTTATAAGAATCAAAGACTTCCATATCGCACACATTATCACACACAACATCGAAATAGATCAGCTCACATCACACCAGACACACACAAGCCATTAAAGTTGATTCAGGTGTGGGTTCCCAAAGGGCTAATCCGTTCTGGACCCAAGTAGGATTGGGTACCAACAGTAATTATGCTTGATGACAGGTACTGAAGAAACAAGCGTCGGACTGGTACTTAGACAGTGGGTGTTCTCGTCACATGACAGGAAACGTCGAGCTGCTGTCTGAAGTCACAGAGTGTACAGGACCAAAAATCATCTTCGGGTATAACTCAAAGGGTAAGACCGTGGGCAAGGGTAAGATTGTCCATGGTAATATTACTATCAATGATGTGCTGTTAGTTGAAATCTATGCTATAATCTGATCAGTATAAGTCAACTATGTGATAATGGTTATGCTGTGGAATTTCACAAACACACTTGCACTGTTAAAACGTCAGACGGTATGACCATGCTCGTAGGAATCAGAAATGGAAACACGTAAGATTAACTGGAATTTTGCTCAACCTGATAATCCTACTTGCTTCATTCATCGCGAATAATGATAATAAACACTGGCTATGGCATAAACGCTTGAATCATCTCAACTTAAGACTATCTCTAGCCTGTGTAAACATGATTTAGTTGTCGGTCTGCCCAAGATCGACTTTGCCAAGGATAAGATCTGTGAAGCTTGCCAAATGGGCAAACAGATCAGATCATCCTTCAAAAACAAGAATGCCGAATACTCCTCACGCTGCTTAGAACTATTACATATGGACTTGTTTGGTCCTATACCTATAACAAGTTTAGGGGAATGCGGTATACTCTTCTTGTTGTTATTGATGATTACTCACGTTTTACATGGCTATATTTTTGAGCAGTAAAGATCAGACGGGTCCGAAGTTGATCAAGCTGCTGAAACGCACCCAGAATGAGAAATCATCAAGTATTGATAGAATTCGAAGTGACAAAGGCACTGAATTCTCAAATCAGAATCTTGAATCTTTTCTAGAAGACCAAGGAATTAAGCATGAATCTCAGCCGCTCGAACTCCTCAACAAAATGGAGTTGCAGAACGAAGGAACAGAACGCTTAAGAGGCAGCAAGAACAATGCTTGCAGATTCTGGTATTTCCCAAAGTTCTGGGCAGAAGCTATAAATACTGCATGCTACACTCAAAATCGATCTATGATTAACAAGGAGTTGAATCTAACTCCATATGAAGTATGGACAGGTAACAGACCATCTATCTCTCACCTTCATATATTTGGCTGCAAATGTTTCGTTCATAATAATGGTAAGAATCATCTTACAGCATTCGAAGCTAAGTCAGATAATGGAATATTCTTAGGATATTCATCCAATAGTAAAGCCTTTCGCATTTTCAATAATCGCACTTTAACTGTAGAAGAATCAGTTTATGTAGTGTTTGATGAATCCTTGTGTATTGAGGGTAACAAGGAATTAATTCAAAATCAGATGGAAAATATCCATCTCGAAGCTAACAGTGATGATGAGATTGTAGCTAACAGATCAAGAGACAATCCACCGGAACCTGAAGTACCAGATAGACCAGATCAAGGCACTGAAATTCTTCCAGATCGAGATCTTCCAGATCGAGCCGATCCGGAAGTTCTGAACCCTAATATTAAAGCAGATGCTGATAATGTTGCTACTACTAATCCGTCTGGACCAGATAATCCAGAATCAAGCTATCGATGGACAAAGAGGCATCCACCTGATCTAGTAATTGGAAGTCCTTCTGCACCCATAAGAACCAGAGACAGATGTTGGATGAATTCACTCTTGCCGTTTTTATATCTAATCTGGAACCCAAAAAGATTGATGAAGCTTTGACTGATTATAACTGGATAAAAGCAATGCAAGAAGAGCTTAATCAATTTGAACAAAATCAAGTCTGGAGACTAACCCCCAGGCCAAGTGGTCTGCCTATTATTGGAACCAGATGGGTTTTCAGAAACAAGCTAGATGCAAATGGAATGGTGGTTAAAAACAAGCCAGACTGGTGGCTCAAGGCTTCCGACAAGAAGAAGAAATTGACTTCGATGAATCTTTTGCACCAGTCGCCAGACTTGAAGCAATCCGAATATTTCTTGCATTTGCTGCTTTTAAAGACTTCAAAGTATATCAAAATGACGTAAAGAGTGCTTTTCTTAATGGTAAGCTTCAGGAGGAAGTCTACATTGAGCAACCTCCTGGATTTCAGAACCACTCATTTCCAGATCATGTATATCTACTGAATAAAGCTGTATATGGACTGAAACAAGCTCCAAGAGCATGGTATGACACTCTGTCTCAATTTTCTTCTGAATCACGATTTTCAGATCGGCTCAGTGGACAAAACTTTATTTAAATTTATTAAGGGGGAACATACCTTATTGGTTCAAATCTATGTTGACGATATCATTTTTGGTCAACTAACCCCAACTCTGCGAGAAATTCTCTAAGTTAATGCAGGGACAGTTTGAGATGAGTATGATGGGAGAACTATCATTCTTTCTG
Source organism: Haberlea rhodopensis (assembly GCA_907163345.1). Lineage (NCBI taxonomy): Eukaryota > Viridiplantae > Streptophyta > Magnoliopsida > Lamiales > Gesneriaceae > Haberlea > Haberlea rhodopensis. Next base: position 306 of record CAJQUN010002543.1, on the reverse strand, counting down.
GGTCTCCAAGTCAAACAGCTCAGCAATGGCATTTTTATCAATCAAACCAAGTATACCAAGAGCTTCTCAAGAGATTCGGAATGGAGACTTGTTCAACTGCGTCAACTCCAATGAGTCCTTCAATAAGCTAGATAAAGACGAAGGGGGAACAGCAGTTGAAGTAACCATGTATCGAGGACTGATCGGATCGCTATTGTATCTTACAGCGAACCGGCCTGATATTATGTTCTCAGTTTTGCATATGCGCGCTAGATTTCAGTCTGATCCAAAGCAATCACACTTTCTTGCTGCTAAGTGCATTCTTAA
>CAJQUN010002542.1:0-25367 GCA_907163345.1 Haberlea rhodopensis | reverse complement strand
AAAGCCCTTTCTCATCTCTCACCTTTATTGTATCAGATGGTACAACATTGACCACTTTGAATGGTCCAATAAATTGTGAGTTCGACTTCCAGTCAGAGTTTGACTTGATTCATAGAAACCATGTCACCCTCACCGAATTGATGCCTTTGGGATGAGATTTTGATGTGATCATTGGTTTCTTCTTCTTCTTCTTGCCATGACTATTATCCATTTTGTCCCCTAGCTCGGCTTACTTCTTCTCCTTGTAGTTACCTTGCATCACATCAATAGGAATAGTATTAATCACATTAACTTTAAAACATATGGTTGTTGTGTAGATGTGTCAAAGTTTGAAACAATTAGAAGTGATTTGATACACTCCTACACGGAGGATCAACTTCATCTCTTGAACGTCAATCAATGTTATTTGCTAGGAATGGTCTTCCTAGGATCAATGACATCTCAACACCTTCCTTCATGTCCAAAACAATAAAATCCACGGAATGGTGAATTTTTCAACCTTGATTGGCACATCCTCATGATCCCTTGTGGGTATTTGATGGACTTGTCCGCCATTTGCAATGACACCCTCCTCGATTTTAGCTCTCCTAACCTCAACTTCCTATAAACAGATGATAGGGTTGATTATTACGCGTTTATTTGGGCCTTTGATTTAAATATATATTCGGTGTAGATTCTTGGAAGATGCTGTATGCTTTTTGGTATTTATTTGACTGTTTCAGGAATCTAGGTGGAATGTGGAAGAAATTGAGCCTACAAGGAAGAGAAACGGATCAAATCAAGCCAATAAATGAAGAATTTGAGTTCGGCATCTCGATCAATCGGAACAGGAGGTCGATCGATCGGAAGAGGGCAGAAGTTTTGGCCAACATTAAATTTCAGAGCTCGATCGATCGGATAAACCTGCCCGATCGATCGACATTGGCAGAGTCTTGACAAGAAATTTGGAAGAAATCTCGATCGATCGGAAGCTTCAACTCGATCAATCGAGCGAGGGCAGAGAAAGTCAGACTCGGAAGCTAAAGGCGCTCGATCGATCGAGACTTATGCACCGATCGATCGAGACGGAGAATTTTCAGAATTTTAAAAGCTTGATTTGGTTTTGATTTTTGGAAACTCTTCCATATTCCCCCTCCTCTATAAATAAGGAAAGGAGGCACGAAAATTGCATCCATTATTCTGAAGATAATCAGACATAAATAATTCTTTAGCCGCCTTTCATCTTCCCGGAACAAGAGAAGGTTGAAGAATCCCTTTGAAGTGCAAGGAGGAAGCGAGAGAAGAAGCATCGGTCAACGCACGGGAGTCGCTCCTTACGTTTATCGTATTTCTAAACTCTAGATTAATTTGATTTTCAAATTTTATTTGATGTTTTTGAGGTTGAGAGACTATTAAGCATCTTATTAATTTGATTGGATTTTAATTGAGTTTATTCTATCAAGTTTAAGGAATATTGTGTTTGAATCTTTGATTTGGTTGTGTTTGAGTGAATTAATATCTTTTGTTAATGAATTATATGCTTCATGCTATCAAAACCTAGCTACCTTTGATTGAAATTGTGAATTATAATTGAGATCGAGAGATGAAATTATAATACGCTAAAATAATTCATGTTGTATGTTTAAGATTTAGATCGAGAGATTAAATCACATACGTGGTCACTTTAAATTGAAAGATTTAAAGATCGACGGTTTTCTTAGAGATTTATTCGGTATTAAATTGGTTTAAGTGAACGAGAGTTACTTGTGTCAATTTATTACTAGTTTCAATACAGCTCGAGAGAGTGTATTGATTATATTTGGAAATCCGTCACCTTAAGAATTGATTGATAAGTAATTTTTTTTAACAAACAAATCATTGACGATAACACAATTGAACAAACATCTTGATAGATTTCTTGAGCGGAATTCCTTCGTATCTTCAAAGGAGTTGTTTTATTTTTGAGTTTTTAATTCTTTAGTTTAATTAGTTAATTAATCATCTTTTTCATAGGCTAAATATAATTTTGATAATTTTATTTGGTACTTATACGTTAGTCCCTGTGGGTTCGACATCCTTTCTTATATATCACTATACTAAAACTTGACACCGTGCACTTGGGTATAATCGCTGCACTGAGAAATAATTGTTTAAAAATAAAAGCGATCAACAGACAAAGGAATCAGATTCACACTTGCACCCAAATCACACAAAGATTTATGAAATGAAGTAGAATTTATTTTGCAAGGTATAGTAAAAACTCCCTGGATCCTTTAACTTTGGAGGTGAATCATTTTGAATGATAGCAGAACACTGCTCAGTTAAATTTATAGTCTCATGCTCTCCAAATTTCCGATTGTTTGACAGTATCTCCTTTAAAAACTTAGCATAATTCGGCATTTGCCATATAGCATCAATAAAAGGCATATCAATATGGAGATTCTTAATCAAATCAAGAAACTTAGCAAATTTAGCATATAATTTTTCTCTTTTATATGCAACTGGAAATGGGAGTGGGATATGTACATTATCAGGTGGTGTGATGGGTGTAGTGGTCTTAAGAGACTTACATTTATCGCGTGGTTGGTCCCTCTTCTTCTCAGCCAGCTCGTCCTCATGCTCTTTGCTTGCATCATTCTCTCTATCAGTATCTGCAGCAACCTCCTTTCTACTCCTCAGTGTTATGTCATGGACTTGCTCCATTGGATTCTTCCCAGTGTCACTGAACAATGCTCCTTGAGCTCGTCCAGCCAATATGGTTGCTAGCTGCCCCACGTGTGCTTTCAAATTCTTTATCGATGCCTCTTGATTTTGGAATCTTGTCTCCCTCGAAGTGATGAATTTGGTCATTAGCTCCTCCATGCTTGGCTTGGGTGCATATCCGGCGGTGGTTGTGGATTTATCACAGTTTGTTGATTGGCCCATGGCAAGTTCGGATGGTTCCTCAACCCAGGATTGTATGCATTTGAGTAGGCGCTGTTGGGTCGTGGCATGTTTCCTACATAATTAACAGCTTCATTAGTTTGCACAAATGAGTTACTTTCTTGACATTCAATGCTCGGGTGATTGCCTCCACATAAGTCACAAGTAATCACTTGAGCTTGCATCACTGTCATGCTCATGTTGTCTAGTCTTTTAGTTAATGCCTCAAGTCCATCTTGCTTCTTTGGCACGTTCCTTTCAGATTGCTAATGATAGCTATTGGCAGCCAATTCTTCCAACAATTCATAGGCTGCTTCATGTGTCTTCCTCATGCTTGTACCTCCTGATGCTGCATCAAGCATTGAACGGTTAGCAGAAAATAAACTGTATAAGAAGTTTGTACCTGTAGCCAGACAGGAAGATTGTGATGTGGGCATCTCCTCAGTAAGTCCTTAAAGCATTCTCAGGCCTCGTACAATGTCTCCGGGTCGTGTTGCGCAAAGGTGGTGATATCATTGCGCATCTTTGTAGTCTTGGATGGTGACATAAACATTTGCACCATTCCATCCCTCGTAGTGATTTGTAGTTAATGATTGCAACCATATTTATATATTTTAAAGAAAAGGAAATAAGTGTAACCTGATGGCTTCGTCAGTAACGCTATTTTGCTTTTGCTTGAAAGTGTCGCAAATCTCCAAGAGCATTCGGATCATCGGTAGCTGCTCCCCTAAACTGGACTGAGAGCTGGATCATTTGAATGATAGCATGCTTGATCTCAAAGTTGTTAGCCTGGATGCTTGGTCTAGTGATGCTAGACAATGATCCTTGGTAGGAAGGTTGTGCATAGTCGATAAGTGACCGCAAGACAAGTACATCCTCGTTCCTCTGTTCCTCCTATCCATCTCTTCTTTGGTTGTTCTCAGCCATTGCTCGAGCTTCGCATAGTCTCCTTAGACATGTTCGCTCAATTTTCGGATCAAGAAGCTCAAGTGTAGGCTTGCTACTCCTTAGCATACACCAAGAAACAACAACCTGCAAAAATCAACCAACCAACTGCAGTAGTGGAGAAAAAATAAAAATATAAAACAGAAAAACAGAAATAAAAATGCTAAACTACAGTCAACTAATCTCATCTTATATTACTTTAAACTAGTCCCCGGCAACAGTGTCAAAAACTTGATCGTGATTTATTTAACAGTAAATTCTCAGTGTAGCGCGATTATACTGCAAATGCAAGGTGTCAAGTTTTAGTATAGTAGAATAAAGTAGGATATCGTACCCACAGGGACTAGTAAGCAAGTACCAAACTCAACTAGCTTAACAATATTTAACCTACGATTATTAATTATGATTAAATTAACCAAAAATAATAAATTCTAACATAATCAAACAATAAGAGTGTAGAGAACCAATAGAGACAATTATCAAGACTTCGATTACCCATGTAATCCCCCGTAATTCTTTTATTAGTTGTGATTTAAAATCTTACGTTCTAAGGTATCGAGTTTTCCTATTGCATTCGTTATACTCTGGTCAAGCAATAACAAATCTAATATTGAGATGTAACTAGTCAATGATCGTGTACTTATTTGACACTATACTGTATGAAGATCTATGAAAACTACTGGCCTTCGATTTTGGTAAATCTATTGATATCACGTGTGTGTTCGATTTCACTTGGTCAGTCTCAATCTAAACCCATGGCATAATTTATTATGTCGTATTGCAATATTGTATGGTCAATCTCAATCGCAATATAAATAATCATTCAAGGGTGGTGAATCCCTTAAATTCATGAAGAAGAATAAATTACACACATAGAATTGTAAGAATTAATCAAAAACTGTTATTAAATAATGTTCAAAACATGGGATCCCATAGTCTTGACAACAAAACTTAGCCAACTATCATAATCAAATAACAATGAAAAATCATGTCTTGCAACAAATTAAACATTAAAATCTGAAAATAAAATACGAACAAAATTTAGGAATACGAAATAATATGACTCATTGTGTTGCTGCGTCGTCCCGTCTCTCCCGATGTATCTTCCTCTTCAATGGTCTGGAGTGTATGGGGATGGAGGCTCTATTCTAGGTCTGAAATCTGATGTATTGAAGAGTAGCCGCGCGGATCGAAATGTACAAGATAAAGACCACTAATGCGTATAATCGAAGGGTCCACCCACGAGTTTTTTAGATCGGAGATCTTGTGTTACGAAAAGCTAATCCAGCAGGTGATGTGAAAAAATAGAACCAAAATGGGAAGGTTCTTACAAGGTGAACACGGTGATTGGTCTAGGATCATACAAGCTGGAAGATCGACAGGTCCGAGAATTGGCGAGGCATTGAAATGCTCACAATCTTAAAAAATACTTTATATGATGTTTTAATTGTTGTTTTTATGTTTGTTCACATACTTAGCATATCAATGGAACGCATTTGTTTTTTATGCGAGCTTTGTTCGGAATTTTATTAGTTAATTCATGGGATCGGGATGTTTAGTCCATGTTTAAACTTAAAATTACCTAAGTGTTTGTGCTTGGGATGTTTGTGTTTTGTTCGGAATTTTTTTAGTTTATTCATGGGATCGGGATGTTTGGTCCATGTTTAAACCTAAAATTGCCTAAGTAGTTGTGCTCGGGATGTTTGAACTTTGTTCGGAATTTTATTAGTTTATTCATGAGATCGGGATGTTTGGTCCATGTTTAAAACTAAAACTGCCTAAGTGGTTGTCCTAGGGATATTCGATCTTTGTTCGGAATTTTATTAGTTTATTCATGGGATCGTGATGTTTGGTCCATTTTTAAACCTTAAATTTCAGTAAGTGTTTATGCCTGGGGTGTTCGAGCTTCATTCAGAATTTTATTAGTTTATTCATGTGATTGTGATGTTTGGTCCATGTTTAAACCTAAAATTGCTTAAGTGTTTATGCTCGAGATGTTCGAGCTTCGTTATGAATTCTATTAAGTTATTCATGTGATCGAGATGTTTGGTCCATGTTTAAGCCTAAAATTGCCTAAGAGTTTATGGTCGGGATGTTTGAGTTTCGTTCGGAATTTTATTAGTTTATTCATGTGATCAGGATGTTTGGTCCATGTTTAAAATTAAAATTGCCGAAGTGTTTTTTGCTCTGGACATTCGAGGCCGTAGTATTTAGATAAGAAATTACAGAAATATTTTCATTCATGAAGAAAAAAGGTTACAAGAGCAAATATAGAGAAGAAAATACAGTCCTACTCTATAACTTGAACAGCTCGTCAGGAAGACTTGTCATAGTCGTTTCTTGGTTCCAGGAAGTCAGTCATGATGCCTTCAGATGGATAACCCTTCGCCTCAAATCGGCGAGCACAAGCTTCAAACCCATGCTCAAAAAGTTTGGAAGCACGGTCAGACACTATATTGCCGAATTCCTCAAACTTCAGAAAGTCAGCCTCTCTCTCTTTAGCCAGATCTCCTCTACCCGAGCCTCAAAGGAAACCATCTCTTGAGTAAATTGCTCGGATATGGTCTTGTTGATCTCTTCGAGATCGGCTGATTTCTTCTCAAGATCAACTGACTTTATTTGCTCATTTGCGAGAGCTTTCTGGACCACTTCCTGAGCCTTCTTGTGAGATTTATGCTGCTGCTCGAGAAGGGCCATATTCTTCCGAAGGTCCTCATACAAATTTTGGAGCTGATCCCGCTCCCGATGCCGAGCAGTGTTCTTTGCCCAAGTGGGATGGAACCGGTTCAGAATATCGCCCGCTATCATGTGAGCCTGCACAAAAATATAATGGGTAAGAAGCATGAACAAAAATACTTAGAAATATTTTGACAAAATCAGAATTGCACTTCACAAAAGAAGTGGAGAATTCGTTCATTAAGTTGTTGAAGCAATCTCCCTGAGAAGCTTGCGATCGTCACTGTTGGGAGAGAAGGAGATGATGGATTGAGAGATTTTGGGGTCGGGTTTTTTCATGAATGGGACATGAGGAGAATCGTCCCAGTGGGGAACATATTTTAGGGGACAAGGGCGAAGGTTGCTCGGAGCGGAGGAAGGAGCTGGTTGGGAGGAAAGGGTTCCCCCTCAGGTTGGTCAGTGATGTCGATGATCGGGAAAGTGGGTGGGTGGGTGGGGGGGGGGGGGGGCGACATCGGAAGAGGCTCCGCAACAGAAGGTGCTGGATCATTTGATCCCGATGCTTGCCCAGAGGCTTGATTCTTCGAGGCCTTGCCTTCAAGTTGTCAAGCATTCTGGATCTATTCATTTTTTTCTCTGCATAAAAAGGACAACGAGGTTAGTCCAGGCGATAATCATGATTTACAAGAAGGGGAAAATGCTCTAGTCACTCACCGAGGAGCATGCGTAAAGATGCACCATTTGGGCTCAGCAAGAACAAGTACAACAATCCATCGTCAATAAGCTCCGCCAGATCATAACACTGGTCACCTAGTTTCCGAAGAACGCACATATACGGCTCTTTTTCGAGGAGACCCTTGATGGATTTAGCTAGCGCTGGTTATTGGACTGGGTTGGTCCGGAACCTGTTCAACCCGGTTCGGAACCGGATCCGGACCAACCGGATTGGAACCGGATCCGATCCGGTAGTTACCGGATCGGATTGGTTCTAATGGATTGGAACCGGTGCTTACCGGTTCCGGTTTAAACGGTTCCGGATTGGAACCGGAACCGGTAGAAATTTTAAAAAAAAAATGTAATTTCAATAGAAAAAATGAAATTTTTAACAAAAAATTTTTTTTTTATTAATAATCGGTTCCGGGTTGGAACCGGTCCAACCCGGAACCATTAGAACCGGAATCAGATCCGATCGTTCCTTACCGGATCGAACCGATTCCAGACTTAACGGATCCGGAACCGGCCGGTTCCGGATCAGGTTGGACCGGATTGGGCCAATAAGCACCCCTAGATTTAGCCCTCGGGAGACTTTACCTCCGCAACATTGGGCAGTCCCAAGACTGAGACGGATGAGCAAAAACGTAAAGTGTCTTCCACTCCTTTATTGAAGAGGGGTAGTTCTTGAGAAAACCGACCTCTGTTCTGGAAGAGAAATAAAAAAGACCCACTTCCTTCTTATTTAGTTGGAAGAAACAATGAAATAGTTCCAGAAGTTGGGGTAAATCCCAGAAAAGAAAGAACAATAAAAAACAGCCTACAACCTATAACTATTGGGGAGTAATTGGCTGAATGAAACAACAAAATAGTTCACAACAACAAGAAAGAAAGCAGGAATAGGAAAGCACAAGCCCCCTCGATTTTGGTCTAGGTAAACCTTGGAGGGTAAATGGGGGCGCGACCCTGAAGAGGGAGCAATAATGGAGGTACTCTCAGGAATCTCCCATTTAGCTCGGATACGGGAGAGATATTAACTAGTACGAATCCGCGATTCGAAGATTTCGTAACAAGGGAATTGGCCACAACCAAGCCCTGTTTGATACTGTTTTGTTTGTTCTCCCTTTGAATAGCCGGAGAATCGAAAAACTCAATGTTTCCCACTATCCGAGGAAGAAGGTAGATGAGGAAGGTTGGAAGACATTTCCGTCATGAAGGATCCGTACTCATTGATCGCTTTCAAGGAGGAATCATCCGATGAGGAAGACATACTTGTTGATTAAATTTTTGGGAGTTCTGAAGAGAGCATGGTCGCTCGTCTGACGCTAACTCAGAAACATAATGAACAAGTGAAGGGGGTGATTGCATATTTATAGGGGGACCAGCTGAACCGTCGCTTGATCAACGTCATGCAAAATAAATCGAATGAAAGGTCCCAGATGGGCCTCGGGAAACCAAACGTCACGTGACATTTTGAAAACGTTGGGCGGGAAAAAAGACCGGGAAAAACCCCCGAGCAGGTTGAAACTGGAATTTTACCCGAAGAACAATAAACCAAGACTTCAATACATTCATCTTGCTTTACTTCAGGGGGTGAGGTGATGTCATAGGATGAATCAATTTCTTCGGTATAATCTCATACAAGCGCCGAGCACAAGATATCTCGAGCAGAAAGCCCCGAGCACAAGTTACCCGAGAAATATTATACATGTTCGGCACACTAGTCAAAGGGTAGCGAAAGACCCGGACATAACTAACCAATCAAGCGGCGCAGACGAACGTACGATTATGTAGCGCGGATTTCTCGGACACGTCTTGAGCCAGTAACGCCACGATCAGAGGAGATAGTGTTGTGGATTTCACGTGTGTTAACTACCCAGATCACACTATAAATACCCACCGCTGGTCCCATTGCAACCGGTTGGACTTTTTAGGCAAGAAAACAAACCGAGTAGAGAAATATTATATATGTTCGGTCTTTTACTCTTATGCTTTGTTGAAGGTTCTTATTTTGAGTCTAAGTCCTGTAAATCCATACAAGTTCATAGTGAAAATTTTTACTGGACTAGGTCTTGTGGTTTTTCCTTCGATTTGGAGGTTTTTCACGTAAAAATTATGGTGTGTTTCATTTTTTTTTGCGACACACATACTCTACCGAACACAGAAAATAACGGATCACACACACACACATGTATATATATATACACACAACACACTTCATTATTAGATTATAATGTTATTTTACGTAAAAAAAAAGATTAATTAATTACTTTTGAAGGCATATGTTATTTGCTGGCAAGAGTAATGGGCCACGTAAATCAAATATTTCTTGAACCTGAATCTAGTCTTGTTAGCAACATGGATGAGATACCATAAAAAACCTTAAAATAGGAGCCAAAGATAGAATCGAATCACTTAACCAATAACCATTGATGTAATATCCAGCATATGTTTGGATATATATCCAAGTATCGATGCGAATGGCAGTGGAAATTTTTTAAAATATCCGACTCCAATATAAAAATATCATGCTTCTTGCTGTACCTACTTTTGAATTTTGGTGGTCAAACATACGAACCAGATGGAGAAAAGCAAAATTGATCATATAAATTAGTCAAAAATAGGTTTTAACTCATTGACACTATTTGTACTTTTATTTTAAAAGAATTTCTATAATCTCCGAAGTTATGTCAACACCTCATTTATTCATGTGAAAGGAGAAATATTAGTTATTTGAGAAACAAGAAATTAAAGATAGAATTATTAATATTTTCGTTCAAAAGTATAGCTTTAAAATATTGACAAGTTCCGTATAATAAAGATCATATATCTCAAATTGATATGTATATTTTATATCGGGCAAACGTTTTGGTGATTGTCTATTATTTTCTTTCAAAAGTATAGCTTTAAAATATTGACAAGTTCCGCATAATAAAGATCATATATCTCAAATTGATATGTATATTTTATACCGGGCAAAACTGAACTAGCAAAATAAAGAGTTTTGGTGGTTGTCCGATTGACTATAAAATGCGAGGCTCCTAACAGTGGGAGTAAGGAGTCTGTGGGTGGAAGATCAATAACCATGCGATTGGACTAGTAAGTTACTATAGGTTCGTGAAGGCACACAAACACCTTGTTTGTGAAAATATATGTTGGCTGATCGACTGATGAAATGGAGAGAAGTTGTAAATGAAATGGAGAGAAGTTGTAAATGAAATGCTGATGATGTTGACGAACAAAATGACAATCATTCTCAATGTGTTTGGTGCGCTCGTGGAAAACATCATTATGAGCAATCTGAATTGCACTACGATTGTCACAACGGAGAATGGTAGCAGAGGACTGTGTAACACCCATATCATCACACCAATGGAGCCAAAGTAATTCAGATGTAGTATCGGCTAGTGCCCGATACTCAGATTCAGTATGTTCGAGATATGATAGTTTGCTTCTTACTTCTCCATGAAATGAGTGAGTCACCCAAGAAGAAGCAGTAACCAGTTGTGGAACGTCGATCAATAGGGTCACCAGCCCAATCAGCATCAGAGTAGCCAGATAAGATTAGTGATGACTTAGCAGAAAAATGGAGTCCATGAAGAAGAGTGCCTTCGACATATCTTAGAATATGAAGAACAGCAGTAAAGTGGATAGTCATAGGAGCAGCCATGAATTGACTAACAATATGCACATCATAGGCGATATCTGGGCGAGTCACAGTAAGATAAACAAGACTACCAACAAGTTGCCGATATAAAGTAGGATCAGGAAGAGGCGTGCCATCAAATGGAGTTAACTTAACATTGGTATCCAAGGGAGTTGAGGCAGTATTTGCTTCCGTGAGACCAGATTTGGAAAGCAAATCAAAAGCATACTTGGCTTGAGATAAATAGTAACCATCAGAACTAGAATAGACTTCAAACCCTAGAAAGTAGCTGAGTGGCCCCAAGTGTTCACTTCAAAATGTTGACTGAGGTAGGTTTGTAACTCAGAAATGGCCACAAAATCATCACCTGTAATGATCATATCATCCACATAAAGTAACAATAGAACAATACCCTTCTCAGTACGACGGATAAATAAAGTCGAATCATGAGGCTATATGCAAACTCAAAACGCGTAATAGTGGAATTGAATTTTACAAACCATGCCCGCGAAGCTTGTTTAAGACCATACAAAGCTCGTAGAAGAAGGCAAACTTTGTGTGTAGGATGAGAGTATCCTGGAGGGGGGTGCATGTAAATTTCCTCATCCAAATCGCCATTGAGAATGACATTTTAACATCCATCTGAAGAAGGGGACAATGTTTCGTTGCAGCAACAGCTAAAAGCTACGAACAGAGGTTAAACGAGCAACAAGAGCAAATGTTTCTTCGTGATCAATACCATATTCTTTAGTATAGCCTTTAGCAACTAAATGAGCTTTATAACGTTCAATAGAACCATTAGAACGAGTTTTAATATTTTAAACCCACTTACATCCGATAGGAGTTTTACCTGAAGGCATGTCCACTAGATCCCAAGTATGTGTTTTCTCTAAGGAATGGAGTTCCTCAGACATTGCTTGCTGCCAGAGAGGGTCAGTACTAGCCACATGATAAGAATGTGGTTCTCGTAAATGTTGGAAAAAACGAGAAAATGAATTCAATTTTTGTTTTGGCCAAAAGTTGTCTCCAAATGGTGTCCCTTGAAATGGTGTGTCCATTGATGTTTGGGATGCAATTTTTGGCCAAAAGTTGTCTCCAAATGGTGTCCCTTGAACATGAATTTTGGTTAACTAGGTGAAATGGTGTGTCCATTGATGTTTGGGGTGCAATTTTTGGCCAAAAGTTGCCTCCAAATGGTGTTCATTGAACATGAATTTTGGTTAACTATAAATATAACATTCCCACATGTATTGAAATATAATTTTGAGAAATCATTATCAAAGTTTTAGTGGAATTTGAGAGCATTTGTTGTTCATCAAATTGAGTGCTTTGAACATTTGTGGTTTGAGGACTTGTGATTTGGAGTGCTCCTATCACAAGTCATAGTCGTTGTATCTTGGGAGACAAATTGCCATAGCAAACCGTTAGCACCATAGCGGGGCAATATTGTCTTAAGGACGGAGATTATAAATCTCGCCTCGACATAAAAAAAAATTGTTTTAAAAGCCATTGCTATTTTATTCCTGAGATACACTTTGAGAGAAAATTATAAACAACAGTAAAGAAACAATGGCAGAAAAACAATGATAATCTTGGAGATAATGAGGAGTGTCTCTTATCCGATTAGAGCGACAAAGAGAAGGATCGGGATCACCAGAGGAGACACTTTATGTAGGCGTGGGAGTAGAGGTGGGAGCAGAATTACCAAGCTCAACTGAAGATTCTGTATCCGATGAGGGAAATAAATCTGCTGAAGTGTCAGTAAAGAACGGTGGAGAGGTGGAAAGTGTACTATGATATTTGGTCATAGTGGAGAACATGGTATGTTTCCAAAAGGTGACATGGCGAAAAATTTGTAACCAGAAATAGGATCCCAACAACGATATCTTTTATGTTCTATTCCATACCCAAGAAAACAACAAAGACGAGCACAAGGTTAGAGTTTATTATGTTCATGGGGGTTAAGTAGAACAAAACAAGCACAACCAAAAACTTTGAGATTTGAGTAATTAGGTGTTTTACTATATAATCGTTCAAAAGGGGATAGATTTTGAAGGACTGGAGTAGGAATACGATTTATGGTGTAAATAGAGGTAAGTGCAGCCTCTCCCCAAAAAAATTCAGGATAGGATGCTGAAAGAAGTTGAGCACGAAAAAGTCCAAAATATGACGATGTTTACGTTCGGCACTACCATTTTGTTGGGAGGTATGAGGACATGATCTTTGAACAATGGTTCCTGTTGTTTGAGAAACTGGAGGAGAACAAAATCTTGATATTCTATAGCATTATCAGTGCGAAGAATTTTGATAGTGCAGCAAAATTGAGTTGTAATCATGATACATTTGAGGCAATTCAGATCTATGCTTAAGAAAATATATCCATGTAAATCGAGAATAGTATCAATAAATAAAACAAAGTATCTGTAACCATTCACAGTGGGAGTAGGAGCAGGACCTCAAATATCAGAATGAATCAAACCAAAAGGAGCGTCACATGTAGAGTTATTATGACTAAAAGATAAAGCAGGTTGTTTTGCGAGTTTGCATTGCATACAATCAAAAGACTCAAATTTGAAAGACCTAATGTGCCACTAGAAACTAAGGATTGAATTTTACTAGCAGAAGTATGACCAAGGCGAATATGCCACTGATATGTTAAAGGAATGGTGGTGGAGGCAAAAATTGATCTGGGAATAGAAACCTGAAGAGATATGAGCTCAAATAATCGTCCCACCTTGCGTCCCGTGCCAATTATTTGTCCCGTATGATGATCCTGAGCCTGACAATCTGGGGAGAGAAAAGAACAGTAAGACCAAGATCACACAATTAACCAACAGAGGTTAGGTTTAAGGATAAATTTGGAACACAATAAGTATTAGGAAGATTCAAATTAGAGATAGTAAATGTTCCAACATGAGTAATGGACATACAATTACCATCAACAGTTTGAATAGGAGGAAGAAATGTACTATGAGTCTTATTATATAAAAGATAATTGTGATGAGTCATATGATTACAAGAAGTAGAGTTAAGAAGCCATGGATCACCTAGGGTGACGGCTAATGCAGTGGAAGGTGAAGAATTGGAGGATATCACCTCATTGAGAAGAGCTTCGATATCACTACAGTAAGATCAGGTGAAAAAGACCCATCAGAAAGAGCAGTAGCAGCAGCAACATAGGAAGAACCAGAATTTGAGAAGGACTTAGATTTCGTTGAAGTGCCTTGAGAACAAGGTGGACGGGTTGGACAATTTTCCAAAATGTGACCATACTTATGACAATATATGCACTCAATAGTAGGACAATTAGCAAACATATGGCCAGTAGCTTTACAATTCTTACAGAAGGATGAGCCAGATGCAGAGCGTGGTTGAGTGATGGCAAGAGCAACATCTGATGGAGGAGGCTTGGTCAACTAATATGTGTTTCCTCAAATAATATTTCTTTAACAGCAGCATCCAAGGAGGACAATTGATCTCGATGTAACAGAGCAACACAAACAGATTCATATTCAGGGCGTAGAGCCATAAGAACTTGGATAAGGTGAAGATGATCACTGCTAATATCAACCTGAGCTAATTGATACCAACAGACTGTCCAGAGTCTTGTTTAAGACTAGCAAGAGTAGAGAGTAGTTGATAATAGTGTGCAAGGCCAGTAGTTTTGTACCGATTGGACATTTCATAATCAGCAAATTGAATATGAATGGTTGAAATAGAAGTGTTACAAAACCATGTAATTATTTGGTGATTTTTGCTATCCCAATCTTCAAGACGTAATGTAAATTTGATATCGTTCTTCAGCAACTCTGACTGGTTTGACAATATCACCAGTAATAATACGCCAAAGCTTGCGTCCAATTAAAAAACTTTTCATTCCTTGGGACCACAAGGTATAATTAGAGCCATCCCAATAGTAATAATAGGACGAGAGATCTCAAATTTCTCCATATCAAGAGATTCAGAACGAAAACCAAACATGAATAAGAAGAAGAGATTACCAAAGGTACAAATCAGGTCATATGGAATGTATGAAAACCTAGATAGAAAAAATTTCAATAGCAGAGCTTTGATACCATGTTTGTGAAAATGGCAAAATATATTCAATTGTTCAATACTTTACAAGAGATTACACGGCCATATATGTATACATCAACCTAGCTAAAGTAGGAAAGAAATCAATGGGTAATAATCCTAAATATATTATCTAAGGCTACAATTATTGTCAAGATTACGGTTACATTTATGGACAAGATTGATACACTAACTCACCTGTGGACAGAAAATGGTTTGTATAGTGTTAGTCGTAAGATCACGATATATGATAGATAATACATAAATTTTATTTTGAAAATACTATAATTTATAGTTAATCCAACAGTTATATCATATGGTACTGTGTATTTCAAGAACACCAATAATTTATTATCGAGAGGGTTTGCGTTTGTAAATTTCTGCCAAGAAAATTGTTGTAGTAAATTTAATGCGATAATTTAGTAAAATAAGAAAGAATTATAAATTTGTCCCCAACATTTCCTTAAATCAAATCTTTTTGTTACCCCACTAAGACAAACACACGAAAAGAACTCGATAAACCAAGGAAAATTATGGTGACAAAAGAAAACACACGAAAAGAAGATGTTTCCTTTTACGAGGGAACGTAGGGGACAAGCCTATATTATGATATAAAGATTGTTGTTTCTCAGCTCAAGTTTGCTGCGACATTGTTTAAAGGGCTATTGATATGCCAATAAATAATCTTAGATTTCAATATTCTACTCATTAATTGATGAACAGAGAGTAGTGTTAATCCAATTTTGAAGAGAAAATTTTAAAAATCATTGTGTGAGTTGGGTTTTTGGCTAGAGTGTTGTGTGCTATCATAAAACTAGATATTACGATATATTCGGCATCATATCAACACTTCGATAAGAAGATCAGCTTATTGCGCTCAGACCAAATATTAAACAACTTACAAGATCAAAAGTCGATACGGATTAACTTACATTATGATTTGTTGATTTTTTTCCTATTTGTAAAAAATTGAATTTATAAAATGTGGTTTGTTTGGCTAGATTTATTTATATTGGTTGTTATTTGCACTCTAAAAATCGTGCTATATACATGAATGTGGATGGGTATCAATATATAAGAAGAGCAAAATATGACATGATTTGAGCTTCCGGCCTTAGCTGGATAGTAAATGTTTATATCGTTATTTGGGACTACTCGAGTTCGAGTTTGAGTTCGGGCATTGGCCATAAATTATTTACAAGTTCCCCTACCCCCATTTCACAAAAAAAAGAAAAAAAAAAGACATGATTTAATCATCTTAGTATTTGGATATGTTTAGTCATCAACCTAGGCACTTTGTATAACATAACGTTTGTTGTTTTAGTCAAAGTTGTATTTTATAGTGACAGTATAACTCAAATTTTTAAAATCATACACTCGTATTATACATATAATACGATTATATATATATATATATCCTTAGTTTCCCATAATTGTGTGGTGCAGCACGTGTGTGCCCAATGAAACCTTTTTGTGATTCTGATTTCATTCAACTCTGAGCAGTAGAATATGCATAACTTTATGTGCTAACCTCTACTGAATTTAATTACTACACTATATGTAACCTAAGTAGGGGGTTTAGTACAATTTTTTTGTTGACATTTGACAATGTAACGAATACTCACTTTGTGATAAATACTGTAGTAGTCCTAAATATGTTTAATATCCAATTTCTCTATAGATAAGTACTTCTTTAATAACTTGTTGGGAAAAATATACATGGAGTAGCTATGTCTAAATTTTGTATCTATGGTTCTTGCTCGAATTATATACTGTAAGTCGAATTCACGGTAAAGTCTCTGTGAATATGTCAAGAACACAATTTTAAAACTTTTAGAATATTTGTGACCTCAAAATCATGAGTTTGTATATATATTTATACAAACAGTTCATGCATTTGTTTTAACTAGACCCGACCAAGGGTCATAAATAACCCTTAACCGACTCGGAATCGGACCGTGGTCAACGGACCGGTTAACCGGGTCAATGGTTCGAAGGGTAGGACCCATAACCGGCCCGTCTACAGGCGGGCCGGTTAAGAGTCATATTTTGCTAACCCGTGAACCGGCGGTTCAAGGATTTATTTTAATTTTTTTTACATTTTAAAATTTAAAATATATATTATGGTGTATATTTGAACTCATGACGTCCAACTTGAAGAATTAGCTTCAAACACTAAGCTATAAGAGTCTTGTTGATCTAAATATAGTGTTATGATTTATATTACCAAACAAATATATCTTACACGTTTTCATTATCTGAGTTTGAATTTATTTCACGTTATTTATGTTTAATCAATGGGTGCAAACACACTCAAATACTTTTTACACTTTAATACTTTATTCAAATTTATATAATAATTTTAATTTTTTTTTTAAAAATAAGGGTCAAACCGTAACCGTAACCGTTGGTTAACCGGAACCGTAACCGACTGTTCATGAACCGTAACCGGAACCGTCAAGGAATGTTAAGGTTAAGGGTCGATGTTTTTTGAACCGTCAAACCGACGGTTCTGAACCATGGTCGGGTCTAGTTTTAACCATTATCTCAACTAGGACGATTATTGTTTCTTCATAATCCCCTCCCAGAAACATTATGCTTGAGAGCGTAAGCGACTTTCTTGCACTTTTCTTCTATACGATTTACACACGTTTCGACTCGAATGTCTCTGTTCCTTATTTTTATCTGTTTTGGTCTTACTACGCATCTAATGTAGCATACACATCGCTGTTACACTCCTCTTTTGGACGTGATTTCTCTTGGATGTCCAGTATTTCGTCACATACAATATTGCAGGCCTGATGACAGTTAAATAAAACTTGTACTCCAATCTCAATGGGATATTATGATCACATTAAACTTAAATTAAAGACTCAACCACAGAATAAAATATAAAATGAATTAAACAGATTAGTTTGAGTGAAATCTTAGCGTATAGAGTTTAAAAGTGTTGTGAAGTTATTCAGTAATTAAAGACGAGCTATCCAATACCTTATTTTTTTTGTCATAAGGTACCTATTTAGTATTGTAAACTTAAAGGAATCGGATTCTCATATTTATTTTTATCTTTAGATTCATATGCGTACACACAAGCACACTCACATATATTTAATTATCTCTAGTCATAAAAATAATAAAACTGAACTTTTTTTAACTGAATATAATTTTTATTAAAATAATTTATATAAACTAATTCGATTTTGGATTAGAGAAAATTTATATTAAAAAGAGCACGAGAAATACCTGATGAACTACTTACAATCACCAACAATTTAACAACTCGAAAAAACTTAACAACATTCTTTAAGGCAAATTTTTGGGTTGAGTATATAGAATAAACACCCTGCAACTTCGCCTTTAACCATAGCCAAGAGTTTATCTTGAAAAAATCCACTAGTTGAAACTCAAGCCTTTGAAAATAATACAAATTCGCATCTTCCAAATATTCCACATTGTGTTCAACCATAATAGAATCCATAAGTTCCTTGGGATCTTTCCTTGACGCATACCCCTGCGTTATTTGAGATAGTTGCTCAGTTCAAAATGACCAACATAAGCAACACCAAGCCAGTGAGATACTGTTTGCCAAGTTTATTTTCGTTGCCACTTTATCTTGAACTGTGTTTGCCAACCTAGGAGACAAACTTTCAGCGGAGTAATCTTGCACCAGATCGATTTATAGAGGTGTAAAGTATTTTAATTAGTTTATTACATTCAAATTATAATATAATATGTAATGAATCTAAATTAATATATGGTACCATATATTAATTCTTATAGTACACTCTTTATTGTGGAAATTCCCATGTCACAAAGTCAAATTTTCGTGACAACTTGATTGGAAAAACATGTTAAAATAAACACAATGTAAATAGTAAAATATATATATATATATATATATATATATATATATATATTCTATGAGTTTAGAATAGTAATGAATAGTAAATCATTATTCATTATGATTTTTTTATTTAACATTTTTTTGTTGACGCGTGGGTTTAATCTGAATTGACTAGAAAAAAATATATCTAAATCGGTTGTTGATGTGCGCAACTTCAAATATTACTTTTTTCAATTTATAGTAAGATGGACATCATGTTTTTTTAAAAAAAGTTAGAGTTAGTCATTTTGTTATTTTTTTTTCCATTCAATTACAGTATCATGTTGACTTTAATTTTTTTTGTTGATGACCGGGTTTGGCATAAATCGACTTAGAAAAAATATATCTTAATCGGTTGTTGATGTACAAAACTTCAAATGTTATTTTTTAAGTTTTTAGTGAAATGGGCATCATTTTAAAAAAAAAACAAAACATTAGAGTCAGTCCTTTAATTATTTTTTTCTTATTCAATTACTATAGCATTGTCGTTTTTTTTTAAAAAGGTTTGTTAAAATCAGTTATTTGAAATGTTATTTTTAATCAAATTAGCAACAAATTGACCATCATGCTGGTACCCTGGTACCGCACCTCAGGCGGTGCCAATAAAAACTAGTGTATATGTATATATATATATATATAGAAATTAAGAGTCAAAGAGTCAAATTTCAAAGTCCTTACTCGTTTAACTATATTAAAATATTGTATAATTCTTGCGAAGACAAAGTTTTAAGTGTGCTTTAATTAATTAATTAATTGCGGCTTCTTAGTTGCCCACTTCCCTCCCTCACATGCAATTTTCAAACCCCTCTCCATTAACACCATCTATATAAAGCCCCACCATCTATTCATTCCCTTCAATTCATCCATCTCTTTCTCTAAATATATAAATCCATCCCATCCTTAACTTTTCTGTGTACAATCAATCAATTTTTCTTTGTTATTTTTTGGGTAAATCTTGAAATGGAACAAATGCAAGCTAAATCTTACAATCAGAGTAGTGAAGAGGAAATGATGGACATCAGAAGAGGGCCATGGACTGTTGAAGAAGACTTTATTCTCATAAACTATGTAGCCCGCCATGGAGAAGGCCGCTGGAATTCCCTCTCTCGATATGCTGGTAAATAAATTACCCTGAAATTTTCATTTAATTTTTTGGTGTTCGATATGATTTGATACATGGTTTTATAAGAAATTTGTTGGGGTAAGGGAAAGGGATTAATATGGTATAAAGAAAGTTGAAGAAATTGAAACTCATGTGTGGCGATGATTCTTGGTTTTTGGGTATGAATAGTTGACGTCTTTCTTACTTTCCCCGGACAATTTATGTGATTTGAGGCTAATAGAATGTATGAAACTCGAATTTGACAGGCCTGAACAGAACTGGGAAGAGCTGCAGATTGAGATGGCTGAACTATTTGCGCCCCGATGTTCGCCGTGGAAATATTACCCTCGAAGAACAGCTTTTGATTCTTGAACTCCATTCTCGTTGGGGCAATAGGTATAATTTTAAATAAAAAAATTCGTATATATTGTTATTGATTTGATTATAAGTTGGAATAATATTGACCGAGACTGAATTTGATCCATAGGTGGTCTAAAATTGCGCAACACTTACCGGGAAGGACCGATAATGAGATCAAGAATTACTGGAGAACAAGAGTTCAAAAGCATGCGAAGCAGCTCAAATGTGACGTTAACAGCAAGCAATTCAAAGACACCATGCGGTACCTTTGGATGCCAAGATTAGTCGAGAGAATACAAGCTCAGGCTGCCACAAGTGGCGGAGGGGACAGCGGAGCTGCTGCCATGGCAGCTTCCTCTTATAACACCAATTCCTCCATCACTGATTTTGACATGGTCTCAGCTCAAGTTGTGCCTCCGCAGCCTGTGTTTAGCGGTGGTGCTCACACTCATTCCCCGGAAAATTCCAGCGTCGTTGCATCATCGGACTCCTTCGGGACGCAGGTTTCCGACCAGACAGATTGTTATAATAATTATCCAGTGAATCAGGCAAATCATCAAGATTATTCTGCGGGAAACGATCTTTCTAATTATGCTGATCAATATTTAATCAGCCCAACCGGTTATTTCACCAGGGATTGGATTTGACCGAGGAAAGCAGTCAGTGGATGAACGCGGGCGGAGACATATCGGACAGTTTGTGGAAGGATATCGATGACGTCTGGTCCTTACACCAATAATTCATCAGCAAAACTTTGAAATACGTTGCAAAGATCGAATCATAGATAATAATTGTCTGAAAAAGAAAAAAAGTAGAAATTCATTGTAGTAAGCTTCGGAGTTTCATAGAATTTGGACAGATTTTTTAGCTTTGGATAAAAATATATTAATGTTTGTAATATTTTTTATTTTTTTCTTTTGTTTTGTTGGGGATAATAGAAAAGTTATGAGTCGAGGGTTTATTAATAGAATTCTCTTGAATTAATAACCAAGTGATTATTATTATTATTCTTGTTATTTCCAGCAAACAATTTTTAGAGGAGAGAGGTGATTCGATCTCTCATAAACACGAGAGGAGTCGGGTGTCAAACCACCATGCTAACTCTGGATTGTCGTTATTGTTTCGATTTTTACTACTATAATTACATGGCAACCACGTAAGCAAATTCCCCCTGATTTAAAAGATTCCCAATTGTTTTTGGCAAAGTCAGTGAAATTCGTTATCAATTCAGTAATTCTTGTCAGACACTGCAAATTCCCAGTAAAGTAAGACTTATAAATGTGCAGAAATTTGAAATTTACTAAACAAAAACCAATTTTTTTCTTTCTCTATCACTACTACAACTACAATTTTTTGGGTAGGGGGGCTCGATCCTCGTCAATACGAGGTTAGTCAGATGACAAACCACCAGATTAGCCCTAGATTGTCACACAAAGTCTATATATGCCAGTTTATTGGGTATTTAAATTTCTGCTGATAAAGAGAAGTTATGACTCTAGGATTTTATTAATATAGAATTCTCTTGAATTAATCACCTAGCGCATGTCCTAATTAAGTTCACATTTTTCTATTTGAATACTGTTAATCGTTGCTTTTTGGAGATAATCTTACGGTCAGTAGTTTAACATATGCTTTGATGTGCATAATTGGTTCCACTAAACGTCTTTGTTCCCTGTTGATTATTTAAAACCTTTTATTACTCAGTTGTGGAATTTTTGGAACACAGTCATTGGGAGATGAACCAAGTAGAAGTCTTCATCATCTTAGTTCTAGATTACGAAAATTAAAAAAGGTGATGGAGCAATGATTTATGGACATGGAATGTTTGAATTTCATATAATCTTAATGTAAAATAAAATATCAGTCTATATTATCGTGTTATTAAAATGCTACACGAGAGGCTTAAAAAGTTGCACAAATCATTCATTTATAAGCAAATATATCTATCACTTAACCTAGTAGAAATCTTACACTTTGGATAATATGCAATAATTTTCCTTATTAGGAGAGCGATCAAAATATGATGTTTGGGATACTGTATAGTTTAAAAGATTTGAATTATACTGCTACAGATTTAGTAAAGCGGCAAACTTTTAATCCTATAATTTGTATCAGAGTCAATATCACATGTTCGATTCCATGGATTGCAATGGAGTGCAAGTATTGGGTTGTGGTTCTTGGAAGTAATAATTGTATCTGCTAGAAGAGCGATCAAAACGTGGTGTTTGGGTTGCTGTATGATTTAAAAAAATTGAAATATACCTTTACCATCAGCTCAAGATTTTGGTAAAGTGGCAAATGTTTGATCATACCAAAATATTGTAATAGAGTTCACAATTTAAAATGTACAAACAATAAATGAATGTAAGGAAAGTAAGTAATTATTTACGTGGTTAAATTTAAGTAATCATGGCGTATATTGGGTTCTGTGAATCCGGTTAATCTTGATTTTTGATGTTAATATTGTTATTGTATTGCTGATATATTTATCAAGTGTTTATTAATGTATCGCTTTACAGACTAGCGAAGTAGGAAGGAAAAAGCCAATAAAGGCAGACTATCTCTGATAGTTTGTCCTATCTATCAAAAAAAATGCATTTGGAGCTATCGTTTCTACCTTTAGCCATAACTATCAGCTGAGATACCAGCATAAACATAACCTAACAGACTAGCTAAAAAGTGCAATCCAGAGAACCGATATAACAGATGAATTGGACAGCATACATAGTTGAACAAGAACATGTCAATTGTGTGACTAGCAGAGCTTTACAAGACAAAACCAACCGACTGACAGCAGAGCTGAACATGACTGACAAAGCTGATTTAACCAGTCCAGCTGAATAACAAAACAAATGAGAATTCAACTAACATGCTGAAGATAAGTGTTGGGTTTTGGAACCTGACTAATCCAGTTTGATGTTAGGAAAACTTTTTTTGTGTTGCTAGCACAATAAAAACAAAATCAATAAGCCTCGTAATAAGAATTTTACGAAAACAGTCTATTATTCATAAATAAATAACTGTTACAAATATCATCGGAAACTTCAAAAAAAATCAGTGGTGGCGGCATCTTGAACAACTTCAACTAAATCATTATCTCCAAAACTGATTTGATCTTCGTCTCCGATTTCTTATTTGCTTCTATCTCGGGAGTGTCCGTAAAGGGTGAGTGTTTTGGAAAACATTCAGCAAGGGGGGTCAATCGATGTGACAATATAATACTTTTTTTTCATAATTTTCCAAAACATATATCATAATCGAAGCATAAACTGATATGAATACTGAAACATAAACTTAAACATAATTGCTCTAATCAGATCCAGAACATAACATGTCAGATCAGAAATATTTTTCATATACGTAAAGCACAATAAATCCTCTAATTTCATCATGGTACTGATATCAGTTATCTAGGCTTAACCCTCCTAAAGATAAGGCCAGAAACATCGGATCACCCATGAATAAAGGTTATGGACCAGTACAAAGGTTAACCACCGTATCAGGTCAGAGTGTCGGTTATAATCCCACGCATCAGGATCAGAAACAAAATTCGGAATTCCCATCAATTGGATTTCGAAATTTAAAGTGCTTCAAAAATATAATTTTCATCAAAACATCATAATTTCATAATTTCAATATAATTCACATAATCGATTGAGATTTCAAACATACATATGATTTTTCAAAAACGAAACGAATATATAACAAGAGCCCAATTACAGCCGCATATACAAAGCGTGGTAGAATGGATCCTTCGTTGAAAGATAGTACAAACGCTCTCTTCCATTGCCTTGAAGTGTTAGAAATTCTTGTGTGTGAGATGTTGTGTATTTTCGAAAAAGGTGTTTGAAGATAGGATATCATTTTCTTAGCATAGAATGATGTTTTTAAGGTGTAGGAATAATTAATTGGAATTCATAAATTTATGCCATTTAGTGACATCATTTTGGGCAAGGGAATTGAATGTATTAGTGAGGTAATTGAATGGTATGTCATGATTTGAGCTAGGCACTTAAATATCCTTGAATGACCAATAATAGGGTTTGGTAAGTCCATTGAATGGCTAACACGATTTGGGGCAAGGCATTTGAATTGGGCAATTCAATAAGTCATCACATTATCATAGTTTGAGCAAGTAACGAATGTCATCAATGGGTAATGTAAGAGATTGATTGTAAATTTCATGACTTTGGCCTCCTAATGAGTCAAGGTATTGATTGAGTCATTAATAGGCAAAATAAATGGCAAAATGAATGAGGTCATCACATGTTGGCCATCTAATGGCATAATTTGAGCAAGACATTAAATGTCAATAAATTGGATTGAGTGGTGGCAAGAATTTGGGGCATACAATTGAATGACCTTGAATTGCTAATGTCAAGAATGGGAAATGCACTTGAATAATTAAATTTTGGGATCATCACATGTGCATCTTATAAAAGATATTCTACAGCTTGATGAATTGCAAAAGAATTCACATCACTGGAATTAGACTTGGACCTTCTTGAATCTCACTTGAAGAATAAAATCAAGGATAGAGTACTATGGTATGTTAGCAGCAACTTTCAGCTAGCTTATCAAAGTGGAGTGATTCCTGATTCTCTAGAAATCCAAGACAACGAGCTAAAACTTTCATATTAATCAATTAGCCTAGAAATCAATGATCAAGAGCTATATTCTAGAAACCAAATTAGCAGGGCAACAAGGTCTAGCTAAGTGAACAAAGGAGTAGACCACTGAAATCTAAGCAGCGAAGTATAAGTCAGCTAAGCTTAGTTCAACTAAGCTGGCCAGCTATGTTACGATAAACACCCAGATCATGAATATGACCACTGCATACTCGGGAATCGTGCAGAGTCTTTCCCAACGAATATATTCTTGTTCTAAACGTTAAAATACCTATCGTTGTTATAAATATAACTCCTTGGAGATCAAATAAGATGATTCAAGTCAGAATCCAACCATTTTCAAAGGAAATTCAAAGTGGGGAGCTTCAACAAGTAACCTGGCTAATATAAGAGTCAACCTCAAACATTAGGCACATCATACCTTGTTATATTAGGTATGTT
>CAJQUN010002541.1:0-25380 GCA_907163345.1 Haberlea rhodopensis | reverse complement strand
TAGGGGTGGAGCTTTCGTTCCTTGGTAGAGAGCAGAGCAAGAGTGTAGACCTGTTTAGATTCTGAGATCATGAAGATCAGTCTCAACCATTTCAAGCTTGGGTCCTAAGGCATTGAGTAAGCCCTATCATGATTGGGTGCCAGAGTCAACGTTAAACTCCTGGAGCGCGAGTGAACTAGAGCTTGAAGTTCGCCCACGTAGTTCCATGCGGAAAACATCACGAAGCTTCAGACTCTTCTCTGTGTCATTTAGACTGAAGTAGGCAAGAATGAGGTTCTCATCAAGTCTTGCCTGTTTGAGAAATGGAGAAATTATCAAAGCGAATTTTGAGACTCTATTAAATATCGCAAGTTGCGGTTGCAGTTTGGCTTCTACTTCAGCCATAACCATTTGTATTTCAAACGCTACTGAAGTTGACACTGGTTCCATAGCCGATTTTCCCTTTCGGTGGAAGTGTCCTTAGGATGACAATAAGGACAGAGTGTCTTTGGTGGCCGGAAGCAGATAAAGCCGGGGGTTTAGTGAGAACTCAATAATTTGGTGGAGTTGTTAGTAGGAGCGGCTGGTACGGTGAGTACCATGGCCAAGGATGCACCCGCTACAACTGGTCCTCTGGTGGAGAATTGTCAGGACTGATCTCCGAGAAGTCGTTGTAACCGCTGCTGGAACTGTAGTAGAGATAGTATGAGCAGTAGTGGAAGTAGCAGCAGGAACTTGCTGCTCGAGGACAGTAGAAGTCCCTTTTCTGGTTCGTGGCTTTTAGGAGGGGGAGGGGGTGATGGCTCAGCATATTCGGATATGTTGCTCAGAGTCACTCACTACTTGAGTTGTTCGCCGCTGATCGGACCAACTTCTCTACCAACTCGTTCCGGTGAATCTGAAGATATTGGCTGTGATAAGCTTCCCCGGATTGAGAGTGGATAAGGCCCCCACCTGAATATGTTTACTGTCAAAAATGCGGCTGAGAGGAAGAGCAAAACAAGATTGACCCTTCCCTGATGTCACTACGCCAGTTAGAACATGAAATAGGATGAGTGACCAGTTGACATCTAGACCTTTGATAATGGCACTCATCACCTCAAACTTTTCTGGGGTGATGACATCGACTGATCCGGCTTTGCACAGCAGACCTTTTGGGATGACATCAGCAAGTTGGCGAAAAATGGCTCTTCATCAAAATCATTTTAAATGGAGGACGTCGCAGACAAACGTAAGAGTCTGAGAAAATAGTACGCATCTCTTCTCGAGTAGCCATTGAAATGGGGAAGAGTCATTGAGTCCTGTCGAAGGAAGACTTAGGTGGGTGGCAAAATCCAGTTGAGTAATGGTGATAGACTGGCCAGAGATGGAGGCCACCAATGAGTTGTCCACTATCCTTGCAGTGACGTAAAATTCTTGAAGAGCCTCTTTATTGGTAGGTGCCTGACTGAGTATAACCAGGAGTCCAGAGGTATCCAGCTTTCGAAAAACAACTTTTACGCCTTCATTAGAGATGGTGGAAATTGAGTGAAAATCCACATGGATAGCGTTTGTAACAAAGCTTGGCTGGCTAATCTTCGGCGTTTTTGAGTGTAGAGACTGAGAATCAGATGATCTAAAGAGTAAAATTCATTGAGAAAAGTTAGCACAACAATTTTGGAAGAGGTACAAGTAAAGAAAATGAAAAATGGTAAGGGCGGTTAAAGAGAGAGGGTTGATGTAACGTCGTACAACGTATGTAGATGAGCGGACACATGGATACGTGACGTTCATCTAACGATTTAGAATTTTTAAAAAATGCAGATAAAAGAACAGAATTTGGGCGGATCGAAATAATTTATTATTCGTATAAAATTAAATTTGAATTCCGACGTTCCAGTAGGTTAGTAGGTATCGAAGGTTATTGTCAGCAAGGCATATGTGGTAAAGTCTACTGGTATGTAGCGTCCTACTGATAAGGTAACATCTACTGCAGCAAACTATTGTTTTACCAGCTAAGCTTCGATAGACCTTTGATAGAAAAAAAAATTTCCTTTAACTAAAATTCCTCCTAAATTCATGCAGTTTCTACTAAGTAATTCCCCCTGAATTCATCATACAGAAATAACCACAATCAAGGGGTTATTTCAATAAACCAAGAATATTCCGAAAGTAGGAGAACTTAGCGTCCGGTAGGGGTTTCGTGAAGATATCTGCTACTTGTTGTCGGTGGATATGTACTCTAGCCAAATCTCCTTCTTCATTACGTGATCTCGAATGAAATGATGACGGATGTCAATATGCTTGGCTTGGTGAGTAGAGAAGAACAGGGTGTACGTGATAGCTATGGCAGATGTATTATCACAAAAGATTGGTGCCTCAGTGGATTAAATTCCATAGTCCCGTAGTTGTTGTTGAATCCATAGTAGTTGAGCACAGCAGCTTCCAGCAGCAAGGTATTCTGCCTCTGCAGTAGACGTTGCGATGGATGTCTGCTTCTTGCAACCCCATGAGATTAATCGATCTCCAAGAAATTGAAAATATCCACTGATACTTTTCCTATCAATTTTGCACCTTGCGTAGTCAGCATCTGAATATCCAATCAGATTAAACATTGAATCTCTTGGATACCATAGACCAACATTTTCTGTGCCTTTTAGATATTTGAGAATCCTTTTGACAACAGTGAAGTGTGATTGCTTAGGATTGGCTTGGAAACGAGCACACATACAGACCGCAAACATTATGTCAGTTCGGCTGGCTGTCAAGTAAAGTAAGGATCCAATAATACCGCGACATTGTTACTTGGACTGGTATGCCTGAGTTATCCGAGTCGAGGTTGGCAGATGAGCTCATTGGAGTGGCAGCTTCTAACTAGTACGCATCCCATACTTCTTCAGCAATTCTTTGGTATATTTAGACTGAGTTATCAGAATTCCCTCACTGGATTGCTTGACTTGCAATCCTAAGAAAAACGATAATTCTCCCATCATGCTCATCTCAAACTGATCCAGCATTATTTTTGAAAATCTTTCGCGAAGTTTTGAGTTAGTACTGCCAAAAATAATATTATCAAATAAATCTGAACCAGCAGAGTATGGTCACCCTTTGTGAATTTGAACAGGGTTTTGTCCACCGTGCCAATGGTGAAGTTGTGGTCAGTCAAATATTTTGACAGAGTTTCATACCATGTGCGGGGAGCTTGTTTTAAACCATACAAAGCTGTTCAGTCGAAAAAACAGACGAAGGCTGCTGATGGCTTTCAAATCAGGAGGAGGTTGCGCAACATAAACTTCTTCCTGGAGTTTGCCGTTAAGAAACACACTCTTAACTTTAAAGTCTTAAAAGCAGCAAATGCAAGAAATATGTGAATTGCTTCTAATCGACCTACAGGAGCAAAGGTTTCATCGAAATCAATGCCTTCTTCCTGTCTGTATCCATGTGCAACTAATCTTGCTTTATTCCTGATAACAACACCATTTTCATCTATTTTATTTCGAATACCCATTTGGTACCTATTATAGTGTGATGCGGTGGACGTGGTACTAAGTGCCATACTTTGTTTCGCTCAAATTGATTAAGTTCTTCCTGCATTGCTTCTACCCAGCTTGGGTCTAACATAGCATCATCAATCGTTTTGGGTTCTATGTGAGATATGAATGCAGTATGCAGAAATTCATTAATCATTTGTCCTCTGGTGTGTAGAGGGCAACATGGTTACCTATGACCTGTCGGGAGGATGATCCTTCATCACCGGAGCGGAGGTCAAGAGGATTGATTTTTCATTGGTGTGAATACGAGTAGGTAGCCCAGAAGATTTGATTGATTCATTCTTTTCATTTATTCCATCTATTGCAGCAGGGGTGTGCATAATAATGTCATTGTTAGCTGGGTGCAGCGCTTGTGGACCAGCAGATTCCTCTGCTTGTGCTTCTGGAACTTCTGGTTCCAAAGTGCAGTCAATCCTACTTCTGTAATCTACCTCATCAGCAACAATGTCATCAATATGAGTGTTTCCAGTCGATTGCTCAAGTTGTTGATTTGTAGATCAGATACAGTACAATTAGCAGACTCATCAAATTTACATGAACAGATTCTTCTACAGTAAGTGTTCTATTATTAAACACTCTGAATGCTTTACTAACTGTAGAATAGCCAAGAAATATTCCAGCATCAGATTTAGCATCAAAGCGGTGAGATGAGTCTTTCCATTGTTGTGAATAAAACACTTGCAACCAAAACACGGAAATAAGAAATATTTGGCTTACTGCCATTCCAGATCTCATAGGGGTTTTATTTGCTCGTTTATTAATCATCGATCTGTTCTGCATATAACATGCTGTGTTGACAGCTTCTGCCCAAAATCTCTGCGAAATATCTGATTCTGCGAGCATAGTTCGCGCAGCTTCTTTCAAAGTGCGGTTCCTACGCTCAACAATCATTTGTTGTGGAGTTCTTGCAGCAGAGTATTCGTGTTTGATACCAAGGTCATCTAGATATGATTCGAGTGATTGATTGGTAAATTCGGTACCTTTATCACTACGAATTCTATCTATTCCCACACGATTTCTCATTTTGGAGTTTTTCAGTAGTTTGATCAGCTTTGGAGTAGCCTGATCTTTGCCACTTAGAAACAAGACCCACGTAAAATGAGAGTAATCGTCTATTAACACCAGGGTATACTTCATTCCCCCTAGACTTGGTATACTTCATTCCCCTAGACTTGTTCTGGTATAGGACCGAAAAGATCCATATGCAGCAACAGGCACCGAGAAGAAGATTTACTCCTTTGTTATTAAAGGAGGATCTGATTTGCTTACCAAGTTGGCATGCTGAGCAGATCTTGTCTTTTGAGAACTCTATGTGGGGCAGTCCAATGACTAGATCAAGCTTACGCAGACTGACAATAGTTTTAAAATTTAAGTGACTCAATCGCTTGTGCCAAAGACAGTTTTTGGAATTATTCAATGCAGCAAAGCAAGTAGGAGAGGCAGGCTGATTAAGGTTCCAGTCAATCTTATACGTGTTCTCATGCCTTCTTCCTATAAGCAGTATACTACCATCGATAGATCCGATTGTACATGTGTGCTGGTTGAATTTTATCGAGTGACCATTGTCACATAGTTGACTGATGCTGATCAAGTTATAGCATAGATTTTCAACCAACAGTATATCTTTAATAATAATGTTACAATTGATAATCTTACCCTTACACATGGTTCTAACTTTCGCGTTGTCGCCACAAGTTATTCTAGGTCCGGTGGTGTCTACCAATTCAGACAACAAACAAGCGTTCCCTGTCATGTGTCTAGAACATCCACTGTCCAGAAACCACCCTGAGCTCCGAACTTGATGGATTCTAGTTTTCTGCAATTAAAGCGATAATTTGATTGGTACCCAATCCTACTTGGGTCCAGACAGGATTAGTCCTTTCGGGACCCACACTTGTATAACCATGAATTGTTTGGGTCTGTGTGTGTCCTGAAATGTGTGTGCATTAAGTGGTGATGGTGTTTCTTGGGTGATGTATGTGATAGTGAGTGTATGCATGTTGTCTAGGTTTTTGGTTTCTGTTGGGAAGCATATACCTCTTCTGGTCAGGCATACAATTATAGTACCACTTGGGTTTACCTCTCGAGTTGCCTGACCAGTGGGCTTATGTCCATTTCTGAAATTTTGCCCCGGTCTAGCTTTTTCTATTGGCTCAACATAACCGATACCTTTGTGTGATGCCCGTTCCTTGATGAGTATTGGCTTAACAGGTTCCTTAACCAATTCACTTGGTTCATATAATGTGCTGGATCTGACAAAGCTCATTGTTTGAGCCTTGTTCTTCTCTAGACACGGTTGAGATTTGATGCCAGATGAGTTACTTATTGTTAGAGTAGCCTATACAGGTAAGATCACCAGCAAGCCTTATCGACTCAAGCATCTCATCTTTTCTGGCAGTTGATGCGTTCCATGTGCGAACCAGTTTAATGAGTTTTGGTGTGCACATCTTGCTTCGTCCATTTTTTTTTCGAGTAGACTTACTTTTCCCTTAGGCATTCCAACTCCTTTGACTGTTCACAATCAAGTTTGTTGTTTTGATGTTCCGTTGGGATTGAATGTTCGGTCTTTAATTCTCGAAGGATTCATACAACATCTGATACTCATTAATCATGTCCTGCAATGTGTTGGTGAGTTCATTATGTGTAAATTCAGAGATATTAGAGTCAGTTACCTCACTGTCATCATTGGCCATCAGACTGTGAACTTCTTCATCTTCACTCTCACTGGATGAGCTGGTAGATTCTTCTGATTCTGATTCTGAATCAGCCCATATGCTCTTGTTTTCTTCAGCCATCAGTACTTTCTGGTCTCTATCCCTTCCGGATGATTTTCTCTTTTCCTTAGGCTTCCTATAGTCCTTGGATCCTCTCTTCTGATCATCTTTCTTTGGCTTAGGACAGTCCGTGATAAAATGTCCTAGTTTAAGACAGTTGAAGCAGATGCGATCATCCTCATCTGATCTATTTTGAAGTTCTGCTTCCTTGGATTAGATTGATAGGTCTTCTGATTCTTTTCATAAATTTTCCAAATTTCTTGACAAATTGCATCATTGCATATTTGTTTGGGAGTCATCTCTGTTGTGGTAGACAGGGACTCTGATGCAGTAAGAGCTTTGGTTGGTTGACTGGTGTGGGTTCATCTTCAATCCGAATGCCTAGTTCAAACTCGTATGCCTTTAAGTCAGCAAATATATCATGTAGATCTATCTTGTTTTAATCTTTGGATTCTCCCATGGCAATTGTTTTTTACATCCCATCTCTTGGGAGACCTCTCATGACCTTTATGGTGACTTCTCTGTTGGATAGATCCTTACCTAGGCTATTGAGTTCATTGATGATCCAGTTACTCTTCATATTCATATTCACTGAGAGTTTCTCTAGACATCATTTTGATGTTTTCGAACTTCTGTAGAGCGACAATGAGCTTGTTTTCCTTAGTTTGGTCATTCCCTTCGCACAGCTGAGCAATCTTTCCCAGATGTCTTTAGCAGTGGGACACATCTTGATTTTGTGAACATGTATTTGTCCAATGTTTTGAACAAATGTCTTTAGCCACATTATCCAGATTGTCTTCTTTTGCTTCATCTGATTGTCCAGACCTCTCTCCAATCTCCTTCTCGACCATCTGAGGTTCACCACCAGTAATGGCCTGTTGTGTTGATTCATGATCTTCATTGGTCCATCAGTGATGACGAACCACATGTCATCGTCTTGGGAACTCAGATGTTCTTGCATACAACTCTCTAGTCATCGTATTCGTTTTTTTAACATGGGAATTTTGCTGAATGAGGCCATCTGTTTTAGTAATTCTCAAGATTGAGAAGATCTTTCTCTGATAGCACTTGTTAGGATCGGAGTAGTGTTTAGAAGGGGGTTGAACAATTTCGATTTTCTTTGTTGCTGCAGACTGTTAGGTACTTCAATAGCTTCTCAATTGTTGCAAGTCAGCAGACACTGATAATAATGCGGAAGACGTCTGCTGGACTTGTGAGTAGTAATAATTGAATGGTAAATTGCAGTAAGTAAACGACACAAGTATTATTTCTGAAAGTTCGAAGCACAACGCTTCTACGCTCCCCTTCTTCCTTTGCAGGAAGGTTACTAGAAGACTTTGGTTTACACTTTACAGTATACAACCTCCTTAGGTACTCACACAACTTGGCCTAAACTCCTAGCAATCACAACTTTCTAAGTTGTTTACAATGTATTCTATAACACTCACACAAGATATAAAACTATTATGCTTCGAGTGTTCTTTGAGCAGCTGTATTTAATATTTCAAGATTACAGTAATAGTCTTTGCTGCTCTTGCTGAAACTTCAAAGTATCTCAATGAAGCGATTAGCTTGAAGTTGATTTGGGTCTTGTTTTTGATCAGATGGTTCAGCTAACATCTTCATTCTTCACTTAGATGTATTTATAGACACAGTGGTCTAACGACAACTTTTTATATTGGAAGAGATCAGTTTCCTGTCTTCATTCCAAATTCTGATTGTCTTCTTTCCAATTTGTTAAGCAACGGCTCTTTTATTCTGACGCTAATGGTGGCGCTGATATTGCATGGTGCGGCGCTCTGTTGTACCATTGTCATAATGAGTTGTACTTGTTTTGTCTTGTTGCCTTGTGCGCGTACTGGATAGTTAGATGTCTACTGATATTCTTCTACAGTGAGCGTTCATTCTTCTGTACTCGGTAGATGTACCCTCTTGATATCTTTTCACTCGGTAGATGTCTTTATCCGGTAGATGTCTGTGCACTTGGTAGATGTCTTTATCTGGTAGATGTCTGTGTCCGGTAGATGTCTGTGCACTCAGTAGATGTCTTGTCCGGTAGATGTCTGTGTCCAGTAGATGTCTTTGTCCGGTAGAGTTGTGTGTCCAGTAGATGTCTTTGTCCGGTAGATGTCTGTGCACTCGGTAGATGTCTTTGTCCGGTAGATGTCTGTGTCCGGTAGATGTCTGTGCAGTCGGTAGATGTCTTTGTCTGGTAGATGTCTGTGCCCGGTAGACGTCTATGTCCGGTAGATGTCTGTGCACTCAGTAGAAATCTTTGTCAGGCAGATGTCTTTGTTGGTAGATGTCTGTGGACTCGGTAGATGTATTTGTCTGGTAGATGTCTGTGTCGGTAGATTCTGTGCACTCGGTATATGTCTTTATCCGGTAGATGTCTGTGCTCGGTAGATGTCTATGTCCGATAGATGTCTGTGCACTCGGTAGATGTCTGTGCCCTGTAGATGTTTGTGTCCGGTAGATGTCTGCACTCAGTAGATGTCTTTGTCCGGTAGATGTCTGTGCACTCGGTAGATGTTTATGATCATCAAAACTTATAAATATTTTCCCAACAGTACCATCAAAAGCTGAAGTTCCCTGCAGGAACGAAAGTTGGAGAGGTGAGAGGAGATCAGCCTTCCTCTAAGAAGTGCTATGCAGAGACTGTCAAAATAGAGTTAAAACGGGCTAGAAAAAGAGGATATGACTGGTTCTGGGAAAAAGGTCAAGAAGTATGTGTGATAGGAAGAAAAGAGTTGCAGTCCGTGTTTGACGAGCAAGAGGAGGTGACATTAGACGATAGCCAACCAGGGAGGACCCTTCGGGTAGCTAAGGATCTGGTCACCTTCAGACTTAAGAGGAATATCCCCCGAAGTAGCGGAGCATGCCTTAAACGTACGAGATGAAGCCAGGAAATTAAACAGAAAAAGCGTCATTTTGGTCCAGAGAAAGACAAAATCATAAGAGAAGAGGTGCGAAGGTTGTTGGAGGCAGACCATATTCGCGAAGTCCAATTCCCGGTTGGCTATCTAATGTGTTTCTGGTCCCAAAGTCTTCAGGAAAGTGGAGAGTCTGTGCTGATTTTAGGGACTTGAATAAAGCCTGCCCTAAGGATTGTTACCCTTTACCTCAGATTGACCAGCTCGTCGATTCTACCTCCGGTTTCGATATTTTGTGCTTAATGGATGCTTATCAAGGATATCACCAAATCCCTCTGGTCCGAAAAGATCAGGAGAAAGTAAGTTTTTTAACATCCGATGGGACTTATTGTTATGTTGTCATGCCATTTGGTTTAAAGAATGCAGGGGAGACATACCAACGACTGATGGACAAGTTCTTTGAAGGACAGCTCAGGCAGAATATATAGGTATATGTGGATGTTATCCTCATCAAATCCAAAAGCCCTACCGACCTTATCTCCGACTAGAAGAAACTTTGCTACACTGAATAAGTATGGAATGAGGTTGAATCCATCCAAGTGTGTATTCGGAGTCAAGAAGGGGAAATTCCTGGGATATATTGTGACAGAGGAAAGCATCAAGGTCAATCCGGATAAAGTCAAAGCATTCAAGAAATGATGTCTCCCAGAAATATAAAAGAAGTACAGAAGTTGACTGGGCATATAGCAGCCTTATCTCGGTTTATTTCCAGATCGGCTCATCGCAGTTTTCCATTTTTCCGGGTATTGAGGAAGGCTAAACATTCGAGTGGGGAGAAGAATGTGAAAAAGCCTTTCAGGAGTTGAAGTTGCACTTAACAGCCTTACCCACCTTAGTGAAGCCAGAACCAGAAGAAAGATTATGGATATACCTGTCCGTGACTGAGTATGTTATCAGTTCAGTGTTGATTAAGCAAGAAGGCCGAGAACAAAGACCAGTATATTATGTAATCATGCTTTGAAGGGAGCTGAGTTGAGGTATCCGGAGGTGGAAAAGTTATCTCTATCCTTGGTTATCAACGCAAGGCGTTTGCGACCTTACTTCTTATCTCATCCGATCACAGTGCCCACCAATAGCCATCTGGGGTGGATTATGTCACAACCGGAGATATCAGGCCTTCTGGTGAAATGGACAATAGAGTTGAGTCAATATGATATCGAGTATCAAGCCAAGACTGCCATTAAAGCTCAAGCTCATTCATACTTTATTGCCGAGATAATCCACTCTGAGACAGAGGATCTGTGGAAGATTTATGTGGATGGGGCGTCGAACCAGGAGGGAAGTGGTGCAGGGGTGGTAATGATCTCTCCCTAAGGTGAAAATGTCAAGATAATAGTTCGGCTGGACTTCAGAATAACTAATAATGCTGCCAAATATGAAGCAGTGATCTTTGGTCTGCGTGCAACTCGAGAAATGAATGCTCAAAGAGTGGTCTTTATTCCGACTTCCAATTGGCGACCCAGCAGTTGAACGGGGAATTTGAAACCCGTTGTGAAAAGTTGATTGACTACCACCAGCTGATACAAGACATGTCCAATCATTTCATAGAGTGGAGAATTGAGCAAATTCCAAGAGAAGAGAATGAGGAAGCAGATCGTTTGGCAAAATTGGCTACCTCTTTGGTGACCATATCCGACAGAGAATGGTGCTTGAAATAGAGTTATTACCTCAGAGTGACACCTCATCTCAACCAATGGCTACTCCCACACTCGATAGTTGAATGACTCCAATAATGAAATATGTGCAGGAGATGATGAGTTGCTCTCTGATAAAAACTTAGCCAGACAGATACAGAGGAAGGCCTCCCGGGTTTTGATTGATGACATCCTATACAAAAGGTCTCTCGCGCAACCTCTGTTGCGATGCCTAACACATGAAGATGCTCAATATGTGCTGAGAGAGATCCATGAAGAATGCTGCGGAAATCACTGCGAGAATATGCGCTGTCACAAAAAGCTTTGTTATCAGGACATTTTTGGCCCACTATGGTGAAAGATTCTTTCCAGTTAGTGAATTCTTGTGATAGTTGTCAAAAGCACGCTCATTTCCAGTGGCAACCTGCTGAACTCATGCAGGCTGTTGTCTCTTCTTGCCCTTTTGACCAATGGGGAATCGATATTGGGGGCCTTTTCCAATCGCCCCCGTACAGAAGAAATCTTTACTAGTAGCTGTGGATTATTTTTCAAAGTGTGTCGAAGCTGAACCGTTGACGAGAATAACTGAAGAATACATGTTGAAGTTTCTGTGGAAAAATATAGTATGTCGATTTGGCATACCAAGGAAGCTGGTGTCAGATAACTCTAGACAATTCCAGGGAAAAAAAAGGTTGTCATGTGGTGTCAAGAGATGAAAATTCAACAAGATTTCACTTATGTGGCCTATCCTCAGAGTAATGGTCAAGTGGAAGTCACTAATAGATCTAGTTCAAGCTTTGAAACACGCTTGCATGGTGTGGGGAAGGATTGGGTGGATGAATTGCCAAGTATGCTCTGGGTTTACGGACAAAACCTCGGGCTGCCACAGGGAAACTCCTTTCAGTATGGTATATGGCGCGGAGCAGTGTTACCCGTAGAGATAGGAATGGCATCTGCAAGAATTGAAGCATATGACGAAGGTAATGGTGGAAGGCGGGCTCAGGAGTTAGAATCAACGAGGAAAAGAGGGAGCGTTGTCTACTCCGCATGGAAGCATATAGGGAAGAATGATTCGTGCTTACAATCGAAGGGTCAAGCAGCGAGATTTCCAGATTGGGGATTTGGTCTTGAAGAAGAGGCAACCAGCAGGAGAAGTAGGGAAGTTTGAACCGTGGTGAGGTTCCTTACAAGGTCCTCCAAAGGACAAGCACGGGTGCTTATTACTTGGAAAAGAGTGCCGGTCAGCCGTTAGCTCATCCTTGGAATGCTTTTCATTTACGAAAATATTATGCCTAGTAGGTATGATGTAATCCAATATCTTTTGCTTAATGTATGATGCATGTTTGGATATTGTCGAATACTTTTGTTTTGCTTCTATGTCTTGAGAGCATGAGAGCATGAGAGCTTGAGCGCATGAGAGCTTGAGAGCTTGAGCGCATGAGAGCATGGGAGCTTGAGCGCTTGAGAGCATGAGAGCATGGGAGATTGATAGCATGAGAGCATGCGAGCTTGAGCGTATGGGAGCATGAGAGCTTGAGAGCATGAGAGCATGAGAGCTTGAGCTTGAGAGCATGAGAGCTTGAGCGCTTGAGTGCATGAGAGCTTGAGCGCATGAGAGCTTGAGAGCTTGGGAGCTTGAGAACATGAGAGCATGAGAGCTTGAGCGCATGAGAGCACGAGAGCTTGAGAGCATGAGAGCTCGAGAGCTTGAGCGCATGAGAGCATGAGAGCTTGAGAGTATGAGAGCTTGAGCGCATGAGAGCTTGAGTGCATGAGAGCTTGAGAGCATGAGAGCTTGAGAGCTTGAGCGCTTGAGCGCATGAGAGCATGAGAGCTTGAGAGCATGAGATGGAGAATTTAAAAGTAAAATAAACAGTGATTCAGAGGCGATACTCTCGTTTGCGACAATATGGTGCTATTTGTTGATATCAATATCATCTTGTTTTATGTGGAATCTTTTTTACCTCTTCAACAAGGTTCAAGTTATTTTGCATAGCATTTTAACGCTTTTTTGGAGTTGTGTGCTTGGTTAGGATTAATTTACTCTCTATTTCTTTCTTCTTCGCCTCATGAAAGATCCTGAAGAGGGCAATATGTTTATAATAAGGGCCTTACATAAGGGTTTTCTCTTGACCACCTTTCTTAAAAATTTGGAGCCATTTAGGAGAAGCAGAAAGTTTGTCACACATATTATTCCTTAAGAATGAAAGGGGCAAAGAATGACCTGGGGAAATAAAGAAGAGTGTTCTTGTTAAAACACGCTCGCGTCTAAAAAGATCGCCTGATTGAGGTATTTCCATACTTTTATTATGGTACAATTTAATATTTAGGATGGGCTATACTAAAATTCCGACTTAGCTATAATTATCTTAGCCAAATATAAAGATTTGAAATATAAAAACGTCGTACATTTCGTGCACAATTTTTTCTGGTAGAGTCATTACATATCATCAGGGAAGGATGCTATTACTAGATTCAAATCTAAAAAAATCAGGATCTTGGTCATCCGGAGGGAAGCCATGCGCCTTGAACTGGTCCTTACAACCCTCGAACCTATCTTCAAAAGGGGAAGGCTTTGGCTCCCACCAACTCCGCAAACTCCGAAGACTTGAGGAAATCAGCCTTCCTTTCCTTTTCCTTTGTTTATAAGCCTCCAACGCATTCCTTGCACCATGGTCTTCGGTCATAAACTTTTCTACTTCAGATTTGGCGTTTATGGCCTCAGTCTTCAGAAGTGTTATTTCCTCATCCTTACGTGCTTGTTCAGCTGTAAGCAACACACCACCTCTTTCTTCAAGCCATCCATAGTCTGGGTTAAGAGAATCACCTCCGCTTTCCTTTGACCTGCATGCTCCTTAAATATTTCTGCTTCGTTGCGCGCCACTGAGGTATCCGCTCGGGTGGCGGAGACACCTTTACATGCTTCTATCAAGTCCTTGCGGGATGAATCCACTCTTTGGCGAAGAGAGGAAATGTCTTCACACGCTCTCTCCAAGCGATCCTGCATTCGAATCATCTCTCGTTGCAAGGAGGTGACTTCCGCTACGTGCAATTGTCGGGCACGTTCAGATGCGGCTAAAGCTTGGGTAATGTTCCAAGAAATGGCATCATCTTCTTCTGAAGCTTGCGGATTTGCTTCGACTGATCAAAGATTGAGCCGCTGCTTCTGCCAAAAACACCAAGCTCTACAGGGATAACGCTATAAGGAGGTGCAAAACTGAAACATTAAAGTAAAAGACACGGTAAGGATCTTTATCGATAGTGCTCGAGTCAGGCCTTCCTGGAATAGAGATTTGGTAGGAATCCGAGACATTCCTATGGAATCTGTGGCGGGGGTTAGGCTTCGGATGATTTTTGAGGCCAGATTGGAGGCCCTGGTGTCTAGTAAACTGGTACTGACAGTGAGTCTCGATGGCAGGGAAGGCTGAGAGGTTCCCTCATCCTCAGGCTGCACAGGGACCGAAAAATATGGTGGGAAACAACCTTTTTCCCATCTCTGAATGATTTGGACTTTTTAGGTTTTTAGGATGAGGAGGAACATATATCTCATATGTGGGTTGGTGAACCACATATGGCCCCCTCGGGATGTGGGTAACCATTGGTTCCGGCAAAGGGAGAGGAGATATTTGCAACACAGTAGGAGGAGATGGAGAGTCTGATATAATCACTGGCATAGGAGTAGAGGATTTCCTTTCCTCTGAAATACCAACTGCTCCGAAGAAGCACTCTTGGGAGGACTTGTTTGAAACAAGGGGATTTCTAAAATAGGCATAGTGGCAGGATGAGGAGGGACTGTCGTCATGGGAACATGTTGAAGAACGGTTGGGGAAATCCCGAGAGGGGGAGATTGAAACCCAGCTCTTACAGGGCTGGGAGGGGGTAGGCATAGAATCCCGGGAAGAGAATGAGGAAGTCTTTGAGGTACCCTCCCCTTCTTCAATATGTTTCCGAGCTAGAATCGTTTAAGATTCATGTCTTTACCTGAAAACACATGACCAAAATAGGGATAAGTAAACCATGATTAAAAGCGAGACTTTAAACTAATGAAACATATCACAATCTACGCACATGAAGAGGAAATACAATAGTACCCAGGTTGACATCCCTGGAGCTTATACCATATTGAATGAGCCGTTCCTAGACTAGCAAGCCCTTGGTGTCATATATATAACCCTTCCCCCAGAGCTTGAAGGGTTCGTTGATAGAACTCCGATTTTTTGTAGCCCCTAGGGATTCTCAGGGCTCGGGGAAGGTATTCCTCCAGGCCATCAGACATGACCAGGGAAGGGGATGCTTCACAAAGAAGAATTTTTCTTTCCATAATTTGTGAGAACTGGGGATTTGTTTTAAAAATTTGGCATGAGGGCGAGCTCCTAGAAAGAAAAGCCCGAGTTCTTTGGTTCTCATTGAAAAGAAATACCCCAGGAGAGGTGGAGTGGGAATAAGACCTAAGGAACGAAATAAAACGTAAGCCCCAGCCAACAATTGATATGTTGGGAGCTAACTGACTTAACGAAACACAAAGATAATTAGAGATTTCGATTAAAAAAAAGGGTATGGGAAAACGCAACCCGCCCTTGAGTTGGGCTACGTAAAAGGATAGGAATCGCGCGGACAAAGATGCAGGCGATCCCCGGGTTTGGGGAAAATGATTTCATAATCATTCGGGATTACCCAACCAACGGAGGGATGCCTCACGCTGGGGCTCCGTGGTAGAGTCTAGGAGCTCATACCGAGGAGCACTCTTGGGAAACGTCTCCCTTATTTCCCTTTTTGATTTAGAAGGAGCAGGGAATTCATTCTGGGGATCTTGGGAGGTCGATATAGTCGTTAAAGAGAATAACAATAAAAGAAAACTTACAGAAAGTGGTTTCAAAGGAACGTAAGAGGAGGGCGCAGTTTCAGATCGCTGGAGACTCAAGAGAGATGTAGTATGCATGAAGGATATACCCCATTAAAATTATGGAGCGTCACTATTTATAGTACAAGGGTGATGGCCTTCATTTTTTTAACGGACGAGATTTCCTCAGGAACACCAACGGATCTCCTTGTACAAAGCCTACACGTGTAAAAGCACACGTCATTCGTTGAAGGCATGGTTCAATAGTACCCTGATACCAATGATGGGTGTCTTATCAGAAGTCAATTTTTGAAAAAACTAAAATAAAGGCGGGAAGATGTGATAATAAAAATTCCCTAAAAATCGAGACAGCGAACTCCGTTCTAGCTCGACTAGAGGGAAAGTTAGTGTTATACCTGGAATAAATTCAGGAATAATACTGGAAATGATTTATAATCTTTATTAAAAAAGAAGGGCATGGCCGAGAAGTGCGTATCCCGAGAAGGGATAACCTGAGAAGGGCATGACCCAATAAAGGTATTTCCCGAGAAGGGCGTAACCTAGAAGGGCATATCCCGAGAAAGACGTATCCCTAGAAGGGCGTATCCCGAGAAGGGCGTATCCTGAGAAGGGCGTACCCCGAGAAGGTAACTTCCTAAGAAGGGCATGACCCTAGAGGGGCGTATCCCGAGAAGGGAATATCCCAAGAAGGGCATGACCAGGAAGGTTACTTCCTAAGAAGGGCATGGCCCGAGAGGGGCGTATCCTGAGAGGGGCGTATCCCGAGAAGGGAATAACCCAATAAGGGCATGGCCCGAGAAGGGAATAACCTGAGAAGTGCATGACCCAATAAAGGTACTTCCCGAGAAGGGCGTTATCCGAGAAGGGAATATCCCGAGAAGGGCATGACTCAGGAAGGCTACTTCCTCAGAAGGGCATGGCACGAGAGGGGCATATCCTGAGAGGAGAATATCCCAATAAGTGCATGGCCCGAGAAGATAATAACTTGAGAATGAAGGAATGTTCGGGTATGAAAGCATAAACAACAAGATCCCTGAAAACCTGTGATCACGGAAGGGGTCATAAGATATTGGAATGATTAAATGATTGACAGACGATATGAGAGGTTACGTCTCCTGTTGAAGTAATGATAACATCTCGGGAGAATAAGCGAGAGGTGTCCGAATTTAAGAGGTTAGGAATAAGGACCCGCTATCATCATTATAATAAATGACGTATGAATAGTGTCTTCCGGGTTTGGGGAAGATGATTACCTGAGGGTATAATGATTATATGATAATAATTAAAAGGGGAGGAAGATATAAGAAAAAGGGGTGTGGGGGGCAAAAAGAGAGAACTCAGAAAAATGGGCATAACTCAGTCCTCACAAGATTTTCAGATAACATTGGCGCCGTCTATGGGAAAATATCCGACTTTAAGAAATAGATATGGTGAATACGCAAAGAACATTGATCGCTATTATTTTAAATAGTATTTTCTAGTGTAGCGTTATGTACCGCAAGTGCACGGTGTCAAGTTTTAGTATAATGATTTTAAAAGTATGAGTGTCGAACCCACGAGGACTAGGAAATATTACCAAACTCCACTAGTTTAACTATATTTAGTCTACGATAACCGGTTGTGATTAATTAACTAAATTGACTAATGAACTCAAGATCAACCCAAAAACACAAGAACGGATAAGAATAAAATCAAAAGAAACAATTATCAAGACTTTTGGTTCACCTATGTAATCCCCCACAATTCACCTATTAGTTAAGAATCGAATTCAAACAATCTAAGGTGACGAGTTTTCCAAATTTATCTAATATACTCTCTCGAGTTATATTGAACCTAATATCAAATTGTAGTAAGTCACTCTCGTGTACTTATTTAGCAACACAATATTGTATTAAGATCCGTGAAAACTTCTAGCTTTCGATTACTAGATATCTATAGCTATCACACGTGTATTTGACTTCATCTCTCGATCTCGGTCTGAAACCCACGGCATAAATCACTATATCGAATCACAATTTTATCTCTCGATCTCAATTGTAATTTACTATCATTCAAGGATGGTCAAACCCTAAAAGCATGAAGAACAATGATCTACGAACTTAGATAATAAGAATCAATCAAAAACATTCAATTAAAATCATGGGTTCATACAAAGGATCCCCTAAGTCTTGATAACAAACCTAGCCAACAATATCCATCAAATAACAATGCATAAACATGTTTTGCAACATTCTAAACATTAAAATCCAATGAAAATATAGAACTAGAGTTAGAAATACGGAAATAACGAGAGGTGTTGACTCCTTGCGTTGCTCCGTCGTCCATTCTCTCCGATGCGTCTCTTCTTCAATGGTTATGGTGTATGGATGGTTGAAGAGGATGATGAGTGATGGAGGCTGTGTATTGTAGGTCAAACGTGAGCCAAAAAGTCCAAAAACATCCATGATAATCCATATTTATGGTAGGAGGAGTTTCACCAAGTTTGGACACCAAATAACCAAGATGGAAACAAAATCCAGAATTTTTCGAGTCGAGGCGATCGATTGCTCAAATGAGGCGATGGGTCACCTCTTGCTACTTCCTGGAGGCGACCGATCGCCTCATTTGAGGTGATCGGTCGCCTCCTCTATTTTCAGCAAATTACGATTTTGCTCCTCCTTTTCCGGTTGCTCAGTTTGGTCCTTTTTCATCATTTTAAGCCTATTTCCTCAACTTTATGCATTTTGCCCTGGATTCCTGAAATATACAAATATAAACCAAGAAAAGTAATATTTTCCAAGAATCACTACAAAACACCCCTAATCTTATATCAAATTAAGTGTAAAAATCACACTTATCAACTCCCCCAAACTTAAACTTGATCGTCTCGAGCAAGAAATAAGATCAAACAGTCAAGTTCAACATTGAAGATTCAAATAAACCAATTCATAGTCAATCGTGTAGCTCAGATATCTCACTTACTGACAAACAAAAATAAATCAGAAAGTTTAACAAGTTGTGTTTTCTCCTAGATCAAACAATATGTCTCCGAATCAGAACGTGCGTGTGTGCTATTGTCACTTTCAAGTTCCATGAAAATTTCATAGATCAAATCATGCTAGTCAATGAAAAGTAAGATTATCCTTGAGCCACCCTATAGTCCTATTTTCAAACACTTCTCCACTAATGTAGTCACTCCCTAGACTTGGATCAATAGGTCTTTTTAAGCTTGTAGCGTTAGGCCTAGGTGTTTGGCTTCAAAGAAAGGATAGGATAGCACAAAGAAGAGAGTATAAGCATGCAATGTTCATATTGTTAGCACAACTTGAGCTTCTCTTTTTTCTCTTTTAGCCTTGGCCACTTTGGGTCTTAGTTGGATAAATTTTTTTCTTAAGGCTTTTTCTATTCTTTTCTTTTCTCATTCCTCATCTTTTTTATAATAAG
The DNA here is from genome assembly GCA_907163345.1 of Haberlea rhodopensis. Taxonomy (NCBI): domain Eukaryota; kingdom Viridiplantae; phylum Streptophyta; class Magnoliopsida; order Lamiales; family Gesneriaceae; genus Haberlea; species Haberlea rhodopensis. Next base: position 6,246 of record CAJQUN010002541.1, on the reverse strand, counting down.
CTCATCAAAATATAGCAATTCATGTGCATCTAATGAGAATCATTATACTCCCTTAGGGTGAAGATAAACTATTCAATTAGGCTCAATTAGGTGGGTATAATGAGTTTGCCAAAGAATGTTGAATGGGGGCTAATAGTATGTTAAACATACTCAATTCTTTTTCAATTAGGCTAAAAATTAGGATACTAGAGATTGATGTAAACATGGGAAGCTTGAAAGGATCAAACGGTCCAAAGATCGCCTAAATCATTTCCAAGTCAAGTTCATAACTATAAAATTTCGCCTCAAAGTGTCATCATCGAATAGTTTCTAAGGTACTCTAAGATGCTCAAAACAATTCATCAAGTTCACAAAAATTTTCACTACTACAAATGCAATTCACAAGATTATGACTCAAATGTGCTCAAAATTCCTCATCTTTGACATGCTACTCAAAACAAGATATTCACAAACAAGTCTTACAATCATCAAAACTCAAGTTGACATGCATAGTGAGACTAATATCATCATGGAATAGAGACCACTACTATGATTTATTCTTATCTTACTAGTTGAACTAAGTTTCAAGAAATTTTTTGTTGGTGCTCAAGAAACGATCAATTTCCAAATAAGAAGCATGACATAGTAATGCACTCCCCCAAACTTAATTCATGCATTGTCCTCAATGTAATAAGCATGGAAAGTAAGACAAAGCAGATACCGTTGACAACGACAGTCAGTGATCGTTGTCCAATTCCTTGTCAGCTTGTGGACATATTGTTGGACAGATCATAGCACGCATGGAGTCTCGCCAAAATCAAAAACAAAAACAAAACAAACCAAAATAAATAAAAACAAAGCAAAGGGATAGGAAGAGTTCTTGATTTATAGTCCCAAGCTGGACTTATTACCACATTTTCTCAAAGGTGGGATGGTGTGTGGAGCATGAATCTCCGTAATCAACTGGGTAATGCCTCAACCTCTCATCATTAACGACATAAGTGCCTAGAATAGGATCACTTACCTTAATGGCTCCATGCAGGTATATCTTGGTAACAGTGAATGGTCCAACCCATGAAGCCTTTCGCTTGCTTTGGAAAATGCGAGGTGGTGGCGCTTATGCAATTGGACTGTCTTGAGGACATGCATGTTTTTGAACATAGGTGATTTGTTAACCTTGGAACACTTTGAACTCTAATGCAAAGTGTCTTAACATAGTAGTTGAATATTTTGAGCACGAATACGTCATGACTTGTGAAGTGTGCATAGCTTAGTGAAGATTGTGTGAATTTGTGATAGTCTTAAGAAGTTTCTAATACATGCTAGAACTTAACTACATACTATTTGAGGCGTATGTCTAGACTACTTGCAAACATGGAAGTGATATAGGCAATCTTTGATGGTTTGAGCCTTTCAAGCCTACCATGTAAAGAAAATCAACATAGTACCTTTTTGAGCCTTAATGCAAAAGAATGGTTCTACACATTCACACAAACCAATATTAGGAGCCAATAATAGTCCAATATCAAAAATTTCAATATTATCCAAAAATCCATTTTTTGTGTCTCGTGATCGATCGCCGCGAGGGCTCGATCGATCGCGAGACCTCTCTGCCCGAAGCCAAAATTTTCATCCCTCGGCGATCAGGGAAGTAAGACAGGAGGAAACTGATGTAACACTGTGGAGGATGGCACTTATCATGTGACTATCAGGGTTGCTATATTTGTGGCAAGATGGGCCACTTGGCTCGAAGTTGCCCCAATCGGGTAGGTCAGGCAGACACTGGGCCGAATAGGCCAAGATTTGACGCAGGAAAAACACCACAGAGGCAGCATTTTTCACCACGACCGCAGGGAGGTTCAGGCGGCGGGACAGCCGTAGGGTCAGGCGTATGCATTGACGCGTGGGAGGGCTGAGGCAGCCCCGGAGGAGGTCATTGCTGGTACATGTCATTTATTTACGTACCCTGCATATATATTGATAGATACAGGTGCTTCCCATTCTTTTGTGTCTACTACTTTTGTGGAGAGACACCGCCTGTGCTCGTCTTGTTACCCCACCTCTCATGGTCTGACACCACAGGGAAGCATGTGATTGCAGACCGACTGTTATTTGATTGCCTCATTTATTTTGAGGGCAATGATCTGAGGGCCGATCTTATTCAGTTAGAGATGACAGATTTTGACTGCATTATCGGTATTGATGTGTTGAGCAGATACCAAGCAGTGGTAGATTGCCGACAGAGGAGTTTTCTGATACGACCTTTGTCTTCTGGGGAGTTTCCAGTGGGATCAGAGGTCCGACATTGGTTCCGTGTATTCCAGGGCTTATGATGGTCATCTTGTCGTCCGCGGACGACTCATTTATCCGTGGCGTTCTTTCAGCTGGTTAAGGTCCGGTACCTATGATTCTCGAAGATTCCATGATTCAGCAGTTATTCATTGAACGGCCACGGGCTACATTTTATCTGGACGGCTTAGAGTTGATCGAGAATACCGGTCGTGACGGAATTCATTGAATCCTTTATCTTGTTGCTTCTGCGACTTCCGGGTTCAATATGTCATGGCTCTGCTCTTGTCTCTAGTCCTTCACCACCTATCAGTATCTTGCACCACATCATCAGGCAAAATATTAATTTTATCAATATAAACATGTGTGCGTGTTGTGGCATGTTGTGAAGTTTGAAACATAGTAAAGGTAACATGATCCTCTCCTACACGGAGGATCACTTCCCTTCTTCAACATCGATAATAGCTCTTCCAGCAGCTAGGAATGGGCGCCCCAGGATCAATGGCATACTCGCGTCCTCCTCCATATCCAACACTAGAAAATCCACCGGGAAAGTGAATTGATCTATCTTGACTGGCACTCCCGACGATTCTAGGGGTAAGTGATAGACTTGTCCGCCATTTGCAACACCACCCTTGTGGTCTTCGCTCTCCCAATCCAAGTCGCCTAAAAACTGACAAAGGTATTAAGTTCACACTAGCACCCAAATCAATAACGATTAATGGAAGAAGAAATAGGCCCAATAGTGCATGGAATAGAGAAACTCCCTGGATCTTTTAACTTGGTGGCCGATTTCTTTTGCACAATAGCACTACATTCCTCGAGTCAAAAAGACAGTCTCGTGCTCTCCCAATTTCTGCTTCTTAGACAACATCTTCTTTAAGAATTTAGCATAATTTGACATTTCTCGTAAGGCATCAATAAATGGTATATCTATATGCAATTCTTAAGCATGTCTAAAAATTTGGCAAAGTTCGAATCAACCTTTGCCCTATTAACTACTGCAGGGAATGGGAGAGGAATGTGTACCTTTTCTTGTGGGTGATAGGTGTAGGGTCTCTAGTGGACTTACCCTGTTGCGTGGCTGCTCCTTCTCCTCTTTTTAATAGCAATCTTTTCAGCCTCCTTCTCATCACCAAGTTCTTTTCCACTCCTTAGGGTCACGACATTGGCTTTCTCCCTTGGATTCTTCTCTGTGTCATCGGTAGAGTTCCTTGTGCTCTCCCAGCCAAGATAGTTGCCAATTGCCCTACTTGGATCTCCAAGTTTTTGATAGATGAATCTTGCTTATTCATCATTGTTTCCGTTGAGGATATGAACTTGGTCAATAGTTCCTCCATGCTCGGCGATGGTGGATAACCCGGTGGTGGTTGTGGTTGATACCTCAACCCCGTATTGTATGTATTTGGGTAGGGGTGTTTTGTGGCCGGTTTCCTACATAATGCACAACTTCATTAGTCTGAACGAATGGGTTACCGTTTGGCATTCAACGCTCGGATGATTTCCTCCACATAGGTCACAAGTAATCCCTTGAGTTTTCATCCCTGTCATGCTCATGCTATCTAGTCTCTTGTTTAATGCCTCAATTTGAGCGGCCAACGCAGTAACTTCGCTCACTTGATGAACTCCAGCTTGCTTCTTTGGCACGTTCCTCTCGGACTGCCATTGACAGCGATTAGCAGCCATCTCCTCCAATAGTGTATAGCCTCATCCGGCGTCTTTCTCATCACAGTACCTCATGATGCTGCATCAATCATAGAACGGTTATCAGAAAATAAAACGTTATAGAAAGTTTGTACCTGCAGCCAGATGGGAAGGCCATGGTGTGGGTATCTCCTCAGTAAGTCCTTGAAGCGCCCATGCTTCATAAGTGTTTCAGGATCATGTTGCGTAAATGTAGTGATATCATTTCGCATCTTAGCAGTCTTTGATGGTGGGAAGTATTTGGACAAGAAAGCTTGCACCATCCCATCCCAAGTGGTAATTGATCCTGTAGGCAAAGAATGCAACCAAGATTTAGCTTTATTATTTAAGAGAAAGGGAACAGTAATAACCTGATGGCGTCGTCAGTGACGCCATTATACTTGAAGGTGTCGCAAATTTCTAAGAAATCGCTATGTGAGTGTTGGGATCATCTGGTCTCTCCCCCAAATGCACCGAGTGCTGGATCATTTGTATGATAGCAGTCTTGATCTCAAAATTGTTGGCATGGATGGTGGGTCTCGTGATACTCGACATCGATCCATGGAATGAAGGGTGTGCGTAATCCATGAGTGACTTGCCACTGGTGCTACTGGAACTTCCTCGTTAGGCCATTAGTGTTCTTGCTTGCCTTAGCCTTTGACAAGTGTGTTCGATCTCGGGATCAAAAGGCTCAAGTGTATGGTTGCTACTTCCTTAGCATGTACCAAGAGATAGTACCTGTAACAATCAACCAAAACGAAAAGAAATAGTAGAAGAGAAAAAAAATCGAAAAATAAAAAAAACAAATGACTAAACTACAGTCAACTAATCCCGCAACGGCGAAAAAAACTTGATCGCTATTATTTAAATAGTATCTTTTTTTATTGTTTTTTCTATTGTAGCGATTATGTACCGCAAGTGCACGTGTCAAGTTTTAGTATAATGATTTTAAAAGTATGAGTGTCGAACCCACGAGGACTAGAAAATAATTACCAAATTCACTAGTTTAACTATATTTAGTCTACGATAAACGGTTGTGATTAATTAACTAAATTGACATGAACTCAAGATCAACCCAAAAAACACAAGAACGGATAAGAATAAAATCAAAAGAAACAATTATCAAGACTTTCGATTCACCAAGTAATCCCCACAATTCACCAATTAGTTAAGAATCGAATCCCAATCTAAGGTGACGAGTTTTCCAAATTTATCTAATATACTCTCTCGAGTTATATTGAACCTAATATCAAATTGTAGTAAGTCACTCTCGTGTACTATTTAACAACACAATATTGTATTAAGATCCGTGAAAATTCTAGCTTTCGATTACTAGATATCTATAGCTATCACACGTGTATTTGACTTCATCTCTCGATCTCGGTCTGAAATCCACGGCATAAATCACTATATCGAATCACTTTTATCTCGATCTCAATTGTAATTTACTATCATTCAAGGATGGTCAAACCCTTAAAAGCATGAAGAACAATGATCTACGCACTTAGATAATAAGAATCAATCAAAAACATCAATTAAAATCATGGGTTATACAAAGGATCCTCTAAGTATTGATACAAACCTAGCCAACAATCTCCATCAAATAACAATGCATAAACATGTTTTGCAACATTCTAAACAAAAATCCAATGAAAATATAGAACTAGAGTTAGAAATACGGAAATAACGAGAGTGTTGACTCATTGCGTGCTCCGTCGTCCCGTCTCTTCCGATGTGTCTCTTCTTCAAATGGTTAGGTGTATGGATGGTTGGAGAGGATGATGAGTGATGGAGGCTATGTATTGTAGGTCAAAATTGAGCCAAAAAGTCCCAAAAACATCCATGATAATCCATATTTATGGTAGGAGGAGTTTCACCAAGTTGGACACCAAATAACCAGATGGAAACAAAATCAAGAATTTTTCGAGTCGAGGCGATGAATTGCCTCAATGAGGCGATGGTCGCCTCTTGATACTGCCTGGAGGCGATCGATTGCCTCTTGAGGCGATCGAGCCTCCTCTATTTTCAGCAAATTACGATTTTGCCACTCCTTTTCAGGTTTGCTCAATTTGGTCCTTTTTCATCATTTAAGCCTATTTCCTCAACTTTTATGCATTTTGCCCTGGATTCCTGAAATATACAAATTAAACCAAGAAAAGTAATATTTTCCAAAGAATCACTACAAAAACGCCCTAATCTTATATCAAATTAAGTGTAAAAATCACACTTATCAAACATGGCAGATAAACAATGAAGAGCCTGAAGAATCTTCATGGTCCGTCGGGAGCAACCCAC
>CAJQUN010002540.1:0-25383 GCA_907163345.1 Haberlea rhodopensis | reverse complement strand
CCTGACAAGAAGTATAATCTTCGTAGTCGTCGCATTTAGTTTGGTCTTGAGGGATTTCTTTTTCGTTGGTTAATGTTTGTTTTCGCTTTGGGTACTTCGATTTTTAATTTAGTATGTTTTACATTTCTTTGGAGGTTTTGGCCTAGTCCCCCTCCTTGTAATGTTATTTTATTATTCAATGAATAAAACGATTGCTTGGTAAAAAAAAAAACCCTAAACCCTAAACCCTAAACCCTAAAACAATTAAGATTTTCTGGAAGAAAAAAAAATGCTCTCCAAAATTATACCCCAAAATCGCCCCAAAATCGCCCATTAACTGATTCCCCTTCGCCAGCCATGCCGCCGCCGCTCAGGCGCCGGCCACCGCCACTACTGGACTCGTCTCAACCAGGCGAACATCCTGTCCAAGTTTCATGTCAATCGGAGCACGGTAACCCATCCAAATCTAAACCTTAATTTTCGCCTGAAACGTCCTTACCCGCGCCGCTCTCCGATTTGCCGGAATCAGGCCATGCAGCCACTGCTCCGACCACCTCACCTGACCGTCTTCCTCAGACGATCACTACCAACCAACCCCCCCCCCCCCCCCCCCCCCCCCCCCCCGTCGTCGGAGTCCGTTTCGCCAGCCAAAAGCCGACCAGAAGTTTCGCCAATTACCGCAGTTTTTCTGTCCACCGCCGCTCAGCCTTCTTCCGACCACCGTTCCGGAAACCAAGACCCGATCTGGAACCGCATGACTGAGTCGATCAAAACCCCTCACCCTCCGGGTCCGATCGTTCAGTCCTCGCCGTGGAATTTCAGATCTACGGCTGCGCCTGTTGGAACCCTAACTGCCGCAATTTCAACCGTCGATTGCCGTCGTTCGGTACGTGTTTTTCAATTCCTTTGGTACAAACACTGTTGGGGACTGGGTAGTCCGATTTTGGAACCAATTTCGTCATTGACGGCGCCGGTGCCGTCCAATTGCAGTTCGCCGGAAAAAAATGGGATTTCAATCGTTGCCGCTGCCTTCACCCTTGATTTCGCCGGTGCCGCCGCCTCCCATGGTGGTGCCGTCGACCTCAAAACCTACTCCCCACCCTCAATTTTATACCAAACGTCCTTTACCTCGCTTTTCAAGCCGCTGTCCAATATCAATCCTGTTTCAATCCCTTCAAATCCTATTGTCCCGTTTCGTTCCCCTACTCTAATCGATGGGGTTCGAACTGTTTGTTTTACTCTAGAGGAAGCAACAAAACTTTCTAAGCCTTTCGAGTTTACTTACTTGGGAAATTTTTCCAACGTAACCCAAACTTGAAGATATTCGTAAATCTTTGTTGCTATTTCTTTTAAAGGGCATGTTTCGGTGGGTGCGCTCAAAAAAGGATTTGTTCTTATCCAAGTTGAGAATAAGGAGGATTACAGTCAAATCTGGTCATGTAGGATTTGGAAAATTGCTGGACAACCTATGAAGGTTTTCAAATGGACACCTTCATTTGATTACAACGAAGAACCTTCCGTTGTGCCGGTTTGGGTGAGCTTCAATGACTGCCTATTCACTTCTTTGATTATAATGTGCTTTTGTCGATTAGTGAATTGGTAGGCAAGCATATTTGCATTGATAATGCCACGATGCGTAAAACACGACCGTCAGTTGTGTATGAAAATCTTCCACGGTATTGTTCTGCATGTCGGGCTTTTGGGCATGATATTAACGTTTGCAAGAAGGCCAAGCTAGCGGAGGATAAAGTTAATAATGATTTAAGGAATATCTTGACGAAAGATCTTGGTTTGGATGGTAAGATTGGTGTCGTTGAAGGTGTTTTGGCTGGTGATGGCGGTAAGGTTATTGGCGGAGATTTTGTCCTCGGGTTTGGAGGAAGTCGATGGTGGTGGTTTGGCTGCGGGCTTGTTGGATGATGGCGTTGTCGCTGGTAATGGTGGTCATTTGAGTTCGGGTTTGGATGGTATTGTGGAAAGGGTTTTGGATGCTCATTGCCTTAATCCAGGTTCTTCTCCTCCTTCCTTATCCCCTTCACACTTGCATAGTCTAGATAAATCTTTGGATTTACCTACTTCTATTTTGAAGGAAATTACCATTATTTCTCTTAAGGAAATGATGATATTGTTCCTTCCTTGAAAAGATCATCTTCATTTCCATCTTTTGAGAATTTTAAAGATAATAAGCCTTTGAACTTTAAAATTCTTTCACCTCGTTTAGCCCATTCTCGTGTGTTCGGTGGGCCTTCGCATCCGGTTAGTCCTCTTGATCTCCCTAGTAGCCCTCTTTTGGTCCCAGTTTCATCCAACACGGCCAGCTCGGGTAGCTCGGGCAGCTCGGGCAGCTTGGTTCCTTCTTCGGGTAGCACAAAATCTTCTTCTGTCAGTTTGATTATTTCTTCAAATAATCCTGCTCTCAAACCTCCCGAGCCTTCCAAGTGTATTCTCAATGATCCTTTAACTTCCATTCCCTCTAATCCCTCCTTGAATTCACACTCTCAATCCTCGTCTAGTATCAAAGCTGGTTTCTTGAATAATAAGAAATCGGGCTTGTTCCCTGCAAATTCTAAATATTCCAAAACCTCTTCCCCTAAGCCTTCAAAACTGAGTCAAATTCTTCTAATTCGTTTTCGATGCCTCCTCACTTCAATTCCAAACCTTAGTCGGATTGGTCAGATGATGAATATGAATTTGATGATTCGTTAGCTTTGGAGGAGGAGCGGTGTATAAGCGAATTTGGTCCTATTCCTGGACATATTTTGGATGACGAAGAATTGCTTGGCATTGAGGTTCAGTCTTCTCCTCCTCAGTCCACATTGGCTCCTGACAAGAAGTATAATCTTCGTAGTCGTCGCATTTAGTTTGGTCTTGAGGGATTTCTTTTTCGTTGGTTAATGTTTGTTTTTGCTTTGGGTACTTCGATTTTTAATTTAGTATGTTTTACATTTCATGGAGGTTTTGGCCTAGTCCCCCTCCTTGTAATGTTATTTTATTATTCAATGAATAAAACGGTTGCTTGGTTGGAAAAAAAAAACCCTAAACCCTAAACCCTAAACCCTAAACCCCTAAACCCTAAACCCTAAACCCTAAACCCTAAACCCTAAACCCTATTACTTATTTAAACTTTTAGATATTAGTGTTATTACTTCGTTACATTTACGGATGACTTTCCACTTTATTCCCCGGTCTAAGCGGATTCTCTTTTTTTTTTTTTTAAAACAAATTGAAATTGAATTAATAAATTATTCACTTGATCATCAAATTAAAACTGTTTCGAGTATCTCTTGTAAATTATTAAACATATTATATTGTTATGTGACATTGCACACAATTCAATTAACTTGAATAGACACATTTTGAATTTTCCACCACAAAGTAAATAATAGTGTGTCAAATTTTAAAAACGCTCTCAACCCTAATGAGCTACCCGCCTCTTCCATCACTCCATGCACGGCCGCCGCCTTCAGATCCACTTCTAATGGATCTCGTCTCACTTTGGCTAGAGTTTGCGTTGAGATTGATCTCATGCAACCGTTGGTAGAAAAGATTTGTCTTGGTATTGGTGATTTGGTTTTAGAACAGCGCATTATCTTTGAAAATATTCCAAAATATTGCCATGATTGTCACCATGTTGGGCACTCGGTTATGGAATGCTATGCAAATGGCGCAAACCCTAAACCTACTTGGCCAAAGCGTCGGCCGAATGCTCCAGCGCCGCCGCCTCCAGATCTTAGACATGGCCTTAATGCTAAACGTGGAAAAGAGGTGGTGCAGCTTGTTGATGATAATCGTCATGAAGAAAATTCTCGGATTCATCGAGTGGTGGATAACAATGCTTCTTCTTCGAAAGTTGATGTGGTGATTGTGCATGAACCGCCTCCGGAACAAGATGTTGACTGTCAGTATTTTGGTCCTCATGGAAATGATCAATTGAGGACTTCTAACAAGGGTTCTAAATCGACTTCAGCAGTTGGCGGCCATGCGAAGGTTGATGCTGAGCATGTGCATGAATCTCCTCCTGTTAGAGATGTGTCTGGACAGTACTTTGGACCTTATGGAAATGATCATCTTCGAAATTTTAACAAGGGATCTACATCGCCTCCTCCATCCATCGGACGTCAAGGGAAGGTTGGTTCATCTTCTATTTCTGATAAATTGTCTCCTCATTCAAAGAATGTTAATGCTTGTATTCATGGTGATGTTGGGGTGATGGTTAATGGGAAGAATATTTCGAATCGCTTTGAAACCCTAGCTTTTGATGATGTTCCTACTGTCCCTTCGGAATCAATTAATGCGTCGCTTAAAAAGTTAGCTAGTGCTCTTGATCCTTCTCAACCGATTGTTGATCATTTATGTGCCTTGAATAAGGAGGTTTCGAATTTTTTATCTTCCTCTTTAGACACGAGTGCTTCCAATGATGTTACGGAATCATTGTTGCCGAGGAATGACCTTGATTCTAATAAACAAAATCTTGGTCCTTTGGGTTTAAATGAATTATTGTTGAAGATGTGGAGGTTACTAACCTGTATGTTTATATTCCGGGAGCTATTGATCTAAAGTTGGGTAATTTTGATCCTTCCTTGGGACGTGTTGGATTAAATAGCAATGTATTGGCTTCCAAGCTTATTTCTATTCCGGTTGATCCTTCTTGTGATCAACCTGGCTCCTCTTCTTTAGCTAAGAGCTTGTCTATTCCGAGTAATCTCAATGATGTTGTCTTGGTTGATAATCCTCCTTTGGAAGACCTTATTCCTCCTCAAGGATATGATAAACAAACTGTGCGTCTAACTCGCAGTCAAGCTAAGCTTCATGCTGCCTCATCTTCTTCTCAATGAAAGGTTTAATCTGGAATATTCGCGGTATTGGTAATCGTAAATCTCAATTGAGCCTTCTATATTTTAAGAAGTTGCATAAGTTGAATTTTGTGGCTGTTTTGGAACCTTTTATCTCTAGGGATCCTTTGATGGCTCGTAATCTTGGTTTCCACCATGTTATTTCTAATGTGTCTGGTAAAATTTGGTTACTCATGGATTCTTCCTTACATGTGGAGGTTCTGCTAGATCATGCTCAGGTTCTTCATGTGAAGATGGACTCTCTGAATTTTCCTTGTAGTTTGTTTGTTTCTTTTGTTTATGCTAGCTGTGATAGAGCTATGCGATTTAGTCTTTGGGATGCTCTTACTTCGGTTAAACCTCCCTTTGATTGCCCTTGGATTATTGGTGGTGATTTTAATTGTATTGCTGCTTTGGAAGATCATACTCCTGGTCTGATGTCTCGTACTGGTGCTATGTCTGATTTTAATGATTTCATTTCTGATGTTGGTGTGCTTGATGCTGGTTATGTTGGTGATCGATTTACTTGGATCAATGGTCGTGTTTGGAAGCGTTTGGATCGTGTGTTGATATCGTCTTCTTGGAGTTCGGTTTTTAATGCTTTTAAAGTTGAGCACCTTAGCAGGCTTAACTCTGATCATTGTCCGCTGTTTATATCTGCTCCCTTTCTTCCGAAGCCTACATTTTCTTTTCGTTTCCAGCATATGTGGATTAAACATGAGGGATTTCTTCAGACAGTGAGGCTCAATTGGCTTAATCCTTGTGTTTCTTTTGGTATGCTTAAATTAGCTGAGAAACTTAAACGGTTAAAGAATCATCTCAAGTGGTGGAATCAAGATGTGTTTGGGAATATCTTTGATAAGATTACAGCAGCTGAACGTTCATTTTCTGATGCTCAATCTGCTTATGATTATGATCCTTCTGATGCTCTTAAAGAAGCTCTTTCGAACTGCCAGTTGAACCTTAATGCTGTTTTGAATATGGAAGAAATCTTTTGGAAACAGAAAGCTTCTTCTGATTGGATGGTGCAAGGCGAGCGTAATACTAAGTTGTTTCATAATATGGTGAATAAAAAACGTTCGAATAATAAGATTTTTCGAATTTGGGAGGATGGTCAGTGCATTGAGAATCCTTTATTGATTCAGGAATCTGGTGCTAAGTTTTTTGAAGATCTTTTAGTTGGTGAACCTTCAGCGCTTAATTATCCGCACCTGGATTGCATCCCTTCTTTGGTAACAGAGGCTGATAATCTTTTTATTGGGAGGGTTCCGTGTATTGAAGAAGTTAAGGATGTGGTTTTTTCGATGAAGTCTGACAGTGCTGCTGGGCCTGATGGCTTTTCTGCCTTATTTTATAAAACCTGTTGGGATATTATTGCTCCAGATGTTTATGAAGCAGTCATTGATTTCTTTAATGGTTCTCACTTGCCTCGGAGCTTTACGGCCACCACGATTGTTCTCATTCCTAAATCTGACAATGCCCAACAATGGACAGATTTTAGGCCGATTAGCTTGTGTAATGTCTCTAATAAGATCATTACTAAGCTCTTTACAACTCGGTTAAATTCTTTTATTGGCAACCTGATCTCATCTTCTCAGAGTGGTTTTGTTCGTGGAAGACTTATTTCGGACAATATTTTATTAGCTCAGGAGCTCATTCATAGAATTAATGATCCGGTGCGTGGGGGTAATTTGGCTATTAAACTTGACATGGCTAAAGCTTATGACAGAGTTCAATGGGACTTCTTGGAGAGGATGTTGTTTGCCTTTGGGTTCTCTCATTTTTTTACTGGTATTATCAATCGATGTGTTTCCAACTGTTGGTTCTCTGTCAATGTTAATGGTGTGGTTTCTGGGTTCTTCAAATCGAAGCGAGGCCTTCGTCAGGGGGATCCTTTATCCCCATTATTATTCATTCTTGCTGCTGAGTATTTATCTCGTGGTTTAGACAAGGTTTTTCTTGAGCATTCTACTATGTCCTTCTCGTCTGGATGTCGTACTCGCATTTCTCACCTGGCATATGCTGATGATATTGTGATTTTTTGTAATGGCTCCTTGTCTTCGGTTACTAAGATTAAATCTTTTCTTGACCATTATGAGGCTTGTTCGGGGCAGCTTGTGAATCCCTTTAAGAGCAACTTATTTTGTGCTTCATCTTGTTCGCATTCTAGGTTGGCTCGTTATAGTGGTATTACTGGTTTCTCTATTGGTACTTTCCCTATGACTTATTTGGGCGCTCCCTTGTTTACTGGTAATTCGAAGGGAATATATTTTCAATCTTTGCTTCTTAAGGCCCGTAGCCGCCTTCAAGGTTGGGAATTATCTGTGTTATCTCCTGGCAGTAGAATGGTTCTGATTAAAAGTGTGCTAGGTTCTTTGCCGTTGTATCTTTTTCAGGTTCTTCAACCCCCTGGTGCAATCTTGCATCAATTGGAAATGATATGTGCCAATTTTTTATGGGGTTCGAAAACTTCTTCCAAAAAGATTCATTGGATAGCTTGGAAAGATATATGCTTCCCTACCATTGAGGGTGGGTTGGGATTTCGTCGTCTGAAGGATGTTATGAAGGCATTTTCTATCAAACTTTGGGTTCGATTTCGTTCACAAGATTCTTTATGGGCTACTTTCTTGTATGCTAAATATTGTGGTTTCTCTTCTCCAGCGGTTATCCCTATGAAGGGTATTATATCTCCTTCGTGGCGCAGGCTTCTCCAAATTCGTTCGATTGCTGAACCTGGAATTGGTTGGGCTATTGGAGCTGGGGATATCTCATTCTGGTATGATTCCTGGCTGCTTCAAGGTCCTTTAGCTTCTCTTTGTCCAGTTTCCGGACCTTCTTGTGTTAAAGTTAATGCTTTCTGGGTTAACCATGTTTGGGATGTTGATAGACTGCTTCAAGTGGTTCCTGTGGATATTCATCATTTGATTCTTCAGGTTCCTATTCGGGGTATTACCTCTGACAAGTTGATTTGGAAACATAGTTCCAATGGTCTTTTTTCCACCAGATCTGCTTGGGATTTGGTTAGAATTCCCAAGATCCATAATTCTGTCTTTGTTCTTTGTTGGTTCAAGGCTTTGTCACCTACGTTCTCTTTCTTCTGTTGGAGGTTTTTTCAGCGTAAAATACCGTTAGATGAGGTGCTCAAGGTTCGTGGGAATCTGCTAGCTTCTAAATGTCAATGTTGTAATGCTGAAGAAACTTTGGATCATGTTTTCTTTTCAAGCCCTCTCTCTGCGTTTGTTTGGCAGCATTTTGGTAGGATTTTTGGTGTGTCTAATCCTACTAATATTCATTCCTGGAAGATTGATGCTGATTGGAGATGTTCTGGTCATGTTCGTGAAATGACTCCTATCCTCATCTTGTGGTTTTTATGGCTTTGTCGTAATGACTCCAAGCATAGAGGTATTATCCCTTCACCTCTACGAATTATTCAGCAAGTCATTACGCATTTGGTCTTTGTTTTCCTATGCTTAAATTTAAACATTGGAGGGGTTGCTCGTTTGTGGCTAGACTTTGGCATATTCCTTGGTTGTTTTCTCGTTCGGTTTTGGTGACTATTGTTAAGTGGTTGAAACCTCCTCTTGGTTTCTTTAAACTTAACTCTGATGGGTGTTCTCGTGGGAATCCGGGGGATTCATCGATGGGTGGTGTTATTCGTGACCATGATGGTCAGGTTCATAAGGGTTATTCTGAATTTATTGGAGTTGGTACTTCGCTGAAAGCTGAACTGTTGGCTATTTTACGAGGTATTGAGATTTGTGTTCAATTTAATCTTTTCCCGTTATGGGTTGAAACGGATTCTGAACTTGCTGTGAAGATTATTTCCAAAGGTTGTTCGAGTTGGGAGTACTTGAATATTGTTACTCGTATCAATGTTTTTATGCTTGATCATTCAATCTCAATTTCTCACATTGTGCGAGAAGGAAATGCTGTTGCTGATCTTTTGGCTAATCGAGCTTTTGAG
Source organism: Haberlea rhodopensis (assembly GCA_907163345.1). Taxonomy (NCBI): domain Eukaryota; kingdom Viridiplantae; phylum Streptophyta; class Magnoliopsida; order Lamiales; family Gesneriaceae; genus Haberlea; species Haberlea rhodopensis. The sequence continues at coordinate 16,608 of CAJQUN010002540.1, read as the reverse complement.
GATAGAGGTACTCTTATGTTTTCTGGAGATTTACAAGACTCCCGTATTAGTGGTCTTTGTAATCTAGATAAATTAGGGGTCCCTTATTTACGCACTAAGGTTAAATTTGTGTAACTTTTTCTGAGAGGTCTTGGTATAGTCCCCCTCTCATGTTTTTTCTTTTGTGTTTAATAAACGGGTAGGGGTCTGCCTAACCCCCCGCCACGACACTGGCGGCTTTGATTAAAAAAAAAAAAAAAAAACCCTAAACCCTAAACCCTAAACCCTAAACCCTAAACCCTAAAACCCTAAACCCTAAACCCTAAACCCTCGCACAGACTCGCGATTTCCACCATTAATGCACACCAAAACCATGCTAACTCATACCAACACTCCTCCCACCAACCCAACAACAGAATAACACAATAAATCAACAAAATACACCTCAAGCAACACAAAAATCCAACACCCAACCAAAAATGATACCACCCAAAATAACCCATTTCAAAACCCTTCAAAACCATTTCAAACCCAAATCAAACACAACAAAACATTAGGGAGGTACCCATACCTCTTGGGGACTCCAAATCTCCCAATAAACTTCACAAATCAAATTTTTGGAAGGATTTCTCTCCACCTTTTTGCACAAAAAGGAAAATGAGGAGAAGAAAGGGTTTGGGAGGTGAAAAAATTCGTCAAAAAAATCCATTTTTCAAAATTCCACTGCTGGCGATCGATCGCTTCCCTGAGGCGATCGATCGCCCTCAAATTATGCTTCGCGGCGATCGATCGCGCCAAGCATGGCGATCGATCGCCTACCTCATATTTTGGACACTGCCCCTCGGCGATCGAAATAACCGAACTCTGTATGGAGTTCGAACATATCTGGTAAAATTTGGTTTTTCTCTGATTACTCTATTCAAGTGGAGGTTATCTTAGATCATGTCCAGATGCTGCATGTTAAGTTGGATTCCCAGTCTTTTCCTTGTTCTTTGTATGTTTCATTTGTGTATGCTAGTTCTGATCGAAATATGAGATTATGTCTTTGGGATGCTCTTACTTTGATTAAACCACATATTGATTGTCCTTGGATTATTGGGGGGTGACTTTAATTGTATTGCTTCGTTGGATGATCATTCCCCTGGTCTGCCTCCCCGTACTGGTGCTATGTCTGATTTCAATGATTTTATCTCGGATGTCGGGGTTATTGATGCTGGTTATGTTGGTGATCGTTTTACTTGGACGAATGGATGTGTTTGGAAACGTTTGGATCGAGTGTTGTTATCCTCGGCTTGGAGTGGTGTATTTAATGCTTTTAAAGTTGAGCATCTTAGTCGGAATAATTCGGACCATTGTCCTTAGTTTATATCAGCTCCTTTCCTCCCTAAACCTACGTTCTCATTTAGATTTCAACATATGTGGGTTAAACATGCAGGGTTTCTTCAAACGGTGAGGCTTAACTGGTTCAATCCATGCTCTTCTTCTGGTATGCTTAAACTTGGTGAAAAATTAAAACGTTTGAAGAACCATTTAAAATGGTGGAATCATGAGGTTTTTGGAGATATTTTTGATAATATTAAAGTGGCAGAGAGATGTTTTGCTGATGCTCAATCAGCTTATGATTTTTATCCCACTGATGCCCATAAAGTTTCCATGTCTAATTGTCAATTGAATCTCAATGATGTGTTGAATATGGAAGAAATTTTTTGGAAACAAAAGGCTTCTTCAGACTGGATGGTGGAAGGTGAGCGAAATACTAAATTATTTCATAATATGGTGAACAAGAAACGGTCTAAGAACAAGATCTTTCGCATTTGGGATGAGGGTACTTGTCTGGAGACTCCTTTATTGATTCAAGAATCTGGAGTTAAGTTTTTTGAAGAGCTGTTAGTGGGTGAGAGTTCTGTCCTTAATTGGCCTCATTTGGATTGTATTCCTTCTTTGGTTACTATGGATGATAATCAGGTTATTGGGACATTATTGCTCAGGATGTTTATGAGGCTGTTATCGATTTCTTCAATGGTTCTCCAATTCCTCGGAGCTTTACTGCTACTACGCTTGTTCTTATTCTTAAAACAGATAATGCTCAACAATGGAAAGATTTCCGGCCCATTAGTTTGTGTAATGTTTCCAATAAGATCATTACCAAGCTCATCACTATCCGGTTGAATTCTTTTATTGGCAAATTGATTTCTCAATCTCAGAGTGGGTTTGTTCGAGGTCGTCTTATTTCTGATAACATCCTATTAGCTCAGGAGCTCATTCATAAGATAAATGCTCGGGTTCGTGGGGGCAATATGATTTTTAAACTTGATATGGCTAAAGCATATGATCGAGTTCAGTGGGATTTTCTGGAAAGGATCTTGTTGGCATTTGGGTTCTCTCATTCGATTGTGGATATTGTTCACCGTTGTGTTTCTAATTGCTGGTTTTCGGTGAATGTTAACGGAGTGGTCTCTGGGTTCTTTAAATCTAATCGAGGTCTTCGGCAAAAAGGGGATCCTTTGTCCCCATTATTATTTATTATAGCTGTTGAGTATTTATCTCGGGGTCTTGACAGTTTGTATCTTCAGCATCCCAGTATGTTCTATTCGTCTGGTTGTCCCATTCGAATTACCCATCTAGCCTATGCTGATGATATCGTGATCTTCTCTAATGGCTCTCTGGATTCTGTCGCTAAGATTATTTCATTCTTGGATCATTATCAGGCTTGTTCTGGTCAACTTGTGAATGCTTTTAAGAGCAGCTTTTACTGTGCTACATCTTGTTCTCAGAATCGTTTTGCTCGTTATACTGGGCTTACTGGGTATTCGGTTGGTAGTTTCCCTATGACTTACTTGGGTACGCCGCTTTTTGTTGGAAATTCGAAGTCTATATATTTTCAATCTTTGATTACTAAGGCTCGTTCCAGGCTTCTTGGTTGGGAATATTCTGTTTTATCTCCTGGTAGCAGAATGGTTTTGATCAAAAGTGTTTTGAGTTCATTGCCTTTATATCTCTTTCAAGTACTTCAACCGCCAGGGGCTATTTTACATCAGATGGAGATGATCTGTGCTAATTTTTTATGGGGTTCGAAAGCTTCTCTTCATAAGATCCATTGGGTTTCTTGGTATGATGTTTGTTGTCCTACCTTTGAAGGTGGGTTGGGCTTTAGAAGACTCAAGGATGTATTGAAGGCTTTCTCTATAAACTTTGGGTTAGATTCCGGTCACAGGATTCTTTATGGTCTAAGTTCCTTATGTCTAAATATTGTGATGTGTCATTGCCGGCTTCTATTGAGTTGAAGGGTCATATTTCTCCGCCTTGGAGAAGACTCCTTCAAATTCGACCCATTGCAGAACCGGGTATTGGTTGGTCCCTAGGCTCGGGTCTAGTTTCCTTTTGGTATGATTCTTGGTTGATGCAAGGTCCTTTGGCTTCGCTTTGCCCTATATCTGGTTCTCCGAATGTCCCGGTTAATGCCTTCTGGGTGGATTTTGAGTGGGATTTTCATCGGTTAATCCAAGTGGTTCATGTTGATCTTATTGCTATGATCCTTCAGGTTCCTATACGAGGGATTACCACTGATCTTTTAATTTGGAAACATAGTTCTCATGGTCTCTTCTCTACCAGATCTGCTTGGGAATTGATTCGAATTAGGAAGCCTAATAATCCTATTTTCATCCCTTGCTGGAACAAGGCTCTTAATCCTACGGTTTCCTTCTTCTGTTGGAGGTTTATTCGCCGTAAAATCCCTTTAGATGAGGTGCTTAAGGATCGTGGTATTTGCTTAGCTTCTAAGTGTCAATGTTGTCACTTGGAAGAATCTTTGGATCATGTTTTCTATTCGGGTCCTGTTTCTGTGGTGGTGTGGACTCGTTTTGGGAGTATTTTTGGTGTGGTGAATCCGTTCAATGTTTCTTCTTGGAAAATTGATGCTGATTGGCGACATAATGGTCATGTTCGTGAAATGATACCTTTTCTCATCCTTTGGTTTTTATGGACTTCTCGTAATGATTCCAAACATCGAGGTATTATTTCTTCTCCTCAACGTATTATTTTACAAGTGATTAAGCATTTCAGTCTTTGCTATCCCTTGCTTAAATTTAAACATTGGAGGGGATTTTCTTCTGTGGCTCGACTTTGGCATATCCCTTGGTCTTTTTCTCGTAAGACCCTGATTTCAATTGTTAAATGGACCAACCTCCAATTGGATTCTTCAAATTAAATACTGATGGATGTTCTAGAGGTAATCCGGGGGATTCTTATGTGGGTGGTTTAATTCGAGATCATTTTGGTGCATTTATTTAGGGGTACTTTGATTATATTGGTGTTGGTACTTCGTTGAAAGCCAAACTCATCGCTATTCTAAAGGGAATTGAGATTTGTGTTCAGTTTAATCTATTTCCTCTTTGGGTTGAAACGGATTCTGAAGTTGTTTTGAAGATCATTAATAAGGGTTGTTCTAATTGGGATTGTTCGCCTATCCTTAGTCGCATTCAAGTCTTCATGCTTGAGCATTCTATTTTTATTTCTCACGTTGTGCGTGAAGGGAATTCTGTTGCTGATTGCTTGGCTAATCTAGCCTTTGAAGATAGAGGATTTCATCTTATATCTGCGGATATGTTAGCTTTGCTTGATCATAAAATTTTGGGTCTTTGTAATCTGGATAGATTAGGGGTCCCTTATTTACGTTTTAAGTTGAAATTTGTGTAATTTATTCTGAGAGGTCTTGGTCTAGTCCCCCTCTCATGTTTCTTTCTCTTTTATTAATAAACGGGTAGGGGTCTGCCTAACCCCCCGCCACGACACTGGCGGCTTTGGTAAAAAAAAAAAAAACCCTAAACCCTAACCCCTAACCCCTAAACCCTAACCCCTAAACCCTAACCCCTAACCCCTAAACCCTAAACCCTAAACCCTAAGCTTGTTCGTTTTAAATTTTCTCATTAGACTTTGATTTTTTCATTATTATTTAAAAAATGCTCTCGGCTTCTTCTCTCCCTTCGTCGGGCCATGCACGGCCGCCGCCTTCGGATCCAACCGCCGCCGCTGCTGCTGATGAAGGCTGTCGCACGTATGCAAAGCTCTTTAAACCGGCATCTCCTCAAACCTTGCGTAAGAGTTTTTTATCCAATGATGGTAATGATCTTTTCCCTCAACCAAAAAAGATTGAATTTTACAAGAATGTTCCGGGGATTTTCTTTTCAAAAGAAGAGGTCTTGGAGATGGAACAAGAATATCAATTTGCCTTGGTAGGTAAATTTTCCGGAACTTCGCCAAAAAAAGATCTTATCATGGATGCTTTTCATCGAATGGGTCTTTCGGGTGAATTCAATCTTCAATTTCTCAAACCTGGTTATGTGTTCATTGATTTGAAGAATGAAGAGGATATGGCTCGGCTTTAGATCAAGGGACGATGGTATATACATGGCCATCTCCTTCGAATTATGAAGTGGTCTCCTCAATTCTCTTATTCTAAGGAGGCATCGATTGTTCCGGTATGGATTCGTTTTCCTGATCTTCCCATTGCTCTTTTCAATCGTAAAAGATTGTATTCGGTGGTACATGCAATTGGCAAACCGTTGAAAATGGATGAAGCCACATCGAATGGATCTCAACTTACCTTGGCTAGGGTTTGCGTGGATATCGATCTTATGCAGCCGTTAATTGATAAGATTTGTATTGGTATCGGTGACTTGATTGTGGATCAAAGAATTGTGTATGAAAATGTTCCAAAATATTGCAAAGATTGCAACCATGTTGGTCATTCGGTATTGGAATGTTATGCGAATGGTGCTAACCCTAAACCTAATTGGCCAAAGCGACGTCCAGATGCTCATGTACCACAGCCTATTGATCTTCGAAATGTCATAAATGCTAAACGTGTTGATGAGTCCATGCAGCATGTTAATGATCATATTCATATTAATGATGACAATATTCGGGATCACCGTTTGTCGGAAAATATTGCTTCTTCTTCGAAGGACGACGTGGAGCTTGTGCATGATTCATCTCCTGTTCGAGATGTTGCTGGGCAATACTTTGGACCTCATGGAAATGATCATCTTAGAAATCTTAACAAGGGATCTAAATCGCCTCCTTCATCCATCGGACGTCAAGAGAAGGTTGGTTCATCTCCTCTTTCTGATAAATTGTCGCCTCATTCAAAGAATTTTACTGCTTGTATTCATGGTGATATTGGGGTGATGTTTAATGGGAAGGATATTTCAAATCGCTTTGAAACCCTTGCTTTTGATGATGTTCCCAATAGACCTTCGGAATCAATTAATGCGTCGATTAAAAAGTTGGCTGGTGCTCTTGATTCTTCTCAACCGATCGTTGATCATTTGTGTACCTTGAATAAGGAGGTTTCGAATTATTTATCTAGCTCTTTAGAAACGTGTGCTTCCAATGATGTTTTGATTCATTGTTGGTGAGGAATGCCATGGATTCTGATAAACAAATCCATGGTCCTTCGGGTTTAAATGAATTTATTGTTGAGGATGTGGAGGTTTTTAATCCGCATGTTTGTATTTCGGGAGCTATTGATCTAAAGTTGGGTAATTTTGATCCTTCCTTGGGACGTGTTGGATTAGATAGCAATGTATTGGCTTCCAAGCTTATCTCCATTCCGGTTGATCCTTCTAGTGATCAACCTGGTTCCTCTTGTTTAGATAAGAGCTTGTCTATTCCGAGTAATCTCAATGATGTTGTCTTGGTTGTTAATCCTCCTTCGGAAGATTTTATTCCTCTTCAAGTATCTGATAAACAAACTGCTCGGCTCACTCGTAGTCAAGCTAAGCATCAAGCTGCCTCATCTTCTTCTCAATGAAAGGTTTAATCTGGAATATTCGCGGTATTGGTAATCGTAAATCTCAATTGAGTCTTCAATATTTTAAGAAGTTGCATAAGTTGAATTTTGTGGCTGTTTTGGAACCTTTTATCTCGCTTAGGGATCCGTTGATGGATCGTAAAATTGGTTTCCACCATGTTATCTCTAATGTTTCTGGTAAAATTTGGTTATTCATGGATTCTTCCTTACATGTGGAGGTTCTTTTAGATCATGCTCAGGTTCTTCATGTGAAGATGGATTCTAAAAATTTTCCTTGCTGTTTGTTTGTTTCTTTTGTGTATGCTAGTTGTGATCGAGCTTTGAGATTTAGTCTTTGGGAAGCTCTTACTTCGGTTAAACCTCACTTTGATTGCCCTTGGATTATTGGTGGTGATTTTAATTGTATTGCTGTATTGGAAGATCATACCCCTGGTCTGATTTCTCGTACTGGTGCTATGTCTGATTTTAATGATTTCATTTCTGATGTTGGTGTGATTGATGGTGGTTATGTTGGTGATCGATTTACTTGGACCAATGGTCGTGTTTGGAAGCGTTTGGATCGTGTGTTGCTCTCTTCTACTTGGAGTTCGGTTTTTAATGCTTTTAAAGTTGAACACCTTAGCAGGCTTAATTCTGATCATTGTCCGCTGTTTATCTCTGCTCCATTTCTTCCGAAGCCTACATTTTCTTTTCGTTCCAGCATATGTGGATAAACATGAGGGATTTCTTCAGACGGTGAGGCTCAATTGGTTTAATCCTTGTGTTTCTTTTGGTATGCTTAAATTGGCTGAGAAACTTAAACGGTTAAAGAATCATCTTAAGTGGTGGAATCAAGATGTTTTTAAGAATATCTTTGATAAGATTAAAGCAGCTGAAAGTTCATTTTCTGATGCTCAGTCTGCTTATGATTATGATCCTTCTAATGCTCTCAAAGAAGTTCTTTTGAACTGTCAGTTGAATCTCAATGCTGTTTTGAACATGGAAGAAATCTTTTGGAAACAAAAGGCTTCTTCTGATTGGATGGTGCAAGGCGAGCGTAATACTAAGTAGTTTCATAATATGGTGAATAAAAAATGTTCTAAGAATAAGATTTTTCGCATTTGGGAGGATGGTCAGTGCATTGAGAATCCTTTATTGATTCAGGAATCTGGTGCTAAGTTTTTTGAAGATCTTTTAGTTGGTGAACCTTCAGCGCTTAATTTTCCGCATCTGGATTGCATTCCTTCCTTGGTAACAGAGGCTGATAACCTGTTTATTGGGAGGGTTCCGAGCATAGAAGAAGTTAAGGATGTGGTTTTTTCGATGAAGTCTGATAGTGCTGCTGGGCCTGATGGTTACTCTGCTTTATTCTATAAAACCTGTTGGGATATTATTGCTCAAGATGTTTATGAAGCAGTCATTGATTTCTTTAATGGTTCACATTTGCCTCGGAGCTTTACGACCACAACGATTGTTCTCATTCCTAAATCTGACAATGCTCAACAATGGAAAGATTTTAGGCTGATTAGCTTGTGTAATGTCTCTAATAAGATCATTACTAAGCTCTTTACAGCTCGGTTAAACTCTTTTATTGGCAACCTGATCTCTCCATCTCAGAGTGGTTTTGTTCGAGGAAGACTTATTTCGGACAATATTTTATTAGCACAGGAGCTCATTCATAGAATTAATGATCCTGTGCGTGGGGGAAATTTGGCTAAAGACCCTAAACCCTAAACCCTAAACCCTAAACCCTAAATCCTAAACCCCAAACCCTAAACCCTAAACCCTAAACCATCCCTCATTTGCCCCCAAAATTTTTTCTCTCTTTTTCTAAAAAGCCAAAAAATCGCCTAAATTTCGCCTCTTCTTCGTTTTCCATGTCGCCGGAGCTCCGGCACCGTCCGGTCACCCCCACAGACTCGCCTCCACCTGACGACCCTTCGCTCCGACTTTCACATAGATCGGTGTTCGTTTGTCCGGTCAACTCTCTCCCCCAAAATCCCGTCGCTAATGCACAATTTGCGTCCTTTGTGTCACCGGAGTTCCGGCGCCGTTTTGCCACCCCCACCTGACTCGTCTGGACGGGACGAAGCTTCGCTGCAAGTTTCAGCTTCTTCGTCGTTCGTTTGCCCGTCCAAATCTCATTTTACTCAAACGTCTACTGTAGCAGTGTCTTCCTCGAGTTCTTTCCGGCCAGATTCCGATGTCTTTTGCGTCGAAGCATCTCGGGATGTTACTCGCCAGGACATTTCGACCACTTCTACACCATCAATTGACACCAATGGGTTCAAATCCGGCCATCCTCACCTGAATGTCTCCCGAAGCCCTAGCTTGTGCCCGCCGCCTGCTTCTGGCTCGCCGTCTGCAACCATTCCGTCAAATTCCTCAGGTATTTCGATCGATACCTTCTAGCAATTCATTTTCATCCCCCCCGTTAGCTAATAATTACGCTAACATGGATAATCGTCCCTCTCAAGACTTTAGTGCTAGAACCCTAACTGCTAATTGTTCGATCACTGATTTCGGCGCCTTCGCTGGATGTAACTTCAATTCCTCTTCCAGTTTTCCTTTATCTCCGACGACGACGCCGATCCCTCACTCAATTTCACCATCGGTGTTCACTGATGCCGTTGGTTCGAAACCCATCCCCTCCGATCCACCTATTCATAATCTCGATACTTTGATGGTCGATTCCTCCACCGTTGATCGGAATAATGCAATTCCTCTGGGATTCCTATCCCTCGTCCCATTTCCGATATTTCGCCCACATCAATTCCGGAATCGTTCCCTCCGGCGACCATCGCCGCACGCTGGCACCATCGGAATTTCACGAAATTCGGTGTTTCACTCAAATCAGCCTGAATTTCCTCCAATTAAGGCTCCTTTCATTCCCAACGTTCTCCCTCCACCTCTTCGGCCATGGGTTCTGCACCCTCGTTGCCAATTTTTGGAACGGTGCCCCAATTTCCTCATTCGTCTCCTCCGGACCATCTCCGTCTCTTTTCCCCATTCCCCCTCTTTTCTCGGATCTTCCCGCCTTTGCTGCTGGATTTCGTCCTCCTTTGCTTTCTTCTCAGGTTCCCACTCACTTACCCCCTTTTAGGACTTCCATTCCCTAGCTCTTCTCCACTCCATCGCTAGGTAGAGGTCTTCTTAGCCAGCCAGCTCATGGCATTCCTTCCCTGGTTGCTTCTTATTCAGATGTTGCCTACTCCCCCATCTCCTAGGACTCTCAAAAAGTCTTTCCTGGATATTGCTGGTTCTCTAGGGGAGATTCCCCAACCTTCCTTTCTTGATGGTAAACCTGGTATCTTATTCCCGGACGATGTCATTGCCTCTTTTGTTACTCCCCTACAGTTCACCTTAATGGGCAAGATTACCGGGAACCGTGCAGCTGTTCAAAATGATAAAATTGTCCTCTCCTTTCTAAGATGGGTTTAGCTGGAAGTTATGACATCAAATTTCTCCCTCGGGGCTATATGGCCATCACTCTTTCTACTGAAATGGATTATGCCACCTTTGGACCCGTAGCAGTCTCTTCATAGGTCAATTGGCTATCCGTTTCTCTAAGTGGACTCCCAAATTCTGTTATGCCGAGGAATCCCCGATCGCTCCCGTATGGGTTCGCTTCCCCCGACCTTCCTCTTCACCTTTTCCATAAAAAAAGGCTTGTTTGCCATCGCCCAGATCCTGGGCAAACCCATTCGTGTGGACGAACCCACAGCTGATTTTCTCACGGGCTTCCTTTGCCGTGTGTGCATTGAGATGAATGTTCTTCAGCCCCTCATTGATGAAATTTGGGTGGGTTGGGTTTCTCATCGTCGGACCATTAAGGTTGTTTATGACAAAGTGCCTTATTACTGTAATGGATGTAAAATGTTGGGCCACAATCTTAATGACTGTTACCATAGTGGTAACAAGACTCGACCCACTCGGCCCCCAACCGCTTGCTCCTACTCCGCCTTCGGGCCCCACTGGTCACCACCAGACACATGATGCTTCCGCCCCTGGTTCCTCCCCTCCCAATCTCGCTCCTACTCAATCCAAAACTCTTCATCGTCAGTCCAAAACTCCTTCTTCTTAGAGAAAAAAAATTATATGGCCTCTCTGATGTCAGCCCGGGCTGATTTAACTTTCCCAAATTTCACCTCCCAAACCCTTCCTTCTCCTCATTTTCGTTTTTGTGCAAAAAGGTGGAGAGAAATCCTTCCAAAAATTTGATTTGTGAAGTTTATTGGGAGATTTGGAGTCCCCAAGAGGTATGATACCTCCCTAATGTTTTTGTTGTGTTTGATTTGGGTTTGAAATGGTTTTGAAGGGTTTTGAAATGGGTTATTTTGGGTTGGTATCATTTTGGTTGGGTGTGGGATTTTTGTGTTGCTTGAGGTGTATTTTGTTGATTTATTGTGTTATATGTTGTTTGGGTTGGTGGGAGGAGTGTTGGTATGAGTTAAGCATGGTTTTGGTGTGCATTAATGGTGGAAATCGCGAGTCTGTGCGAGGCGACCGACCGCCTGAAATAGGCGAACCGATCGCCAACAAGCAGTACCAAAATCACAGAGTAGGCGATCGATCGCCTGAAATGGCGCGATCGATCACCGAGGGGCAGTGTCCAAAATATGAGGGTAGGCGATCGATCGCCATGTTTGGCGCGATCGATCGCCGTGAAGCATAATTTGAGGCGATCGAGTCGCCTCAAGCGAAGCGATCGATCGCCAGCAGTGGAATTTTGAAAAATGGATTTTTTGACAAATTTTTTGGTATTTGATTATTATTTGGGCTTCTAATATGGGGTTTGTGTGATTGTGTAGAACCATCCCAAGTGGCAACAACCAAGGAAGTGAAGCCATATCAAATTCCACTTTTGGAAAGGTACGTAGAAGACGTACGGGCACCCAACGTACATGTATCTAATATACTCATTGTTTTATGCATTGTGGATGCGAGTATATATGGAATTATGCATTGTGGATGCAAATACATGTTGAATTATGCATGATGATTGTATATGCATATGATGGTTATTGGTGCACATTCCCAATGAGTCGTGGTCATCCCTTGATGATTTTAATGCTTGCCGCTATTTGATTTGTTGCCGCTAAATGTGAAGCGAGGGGTGGGAAGCGCCGCATGTCACATTTAAGCGTGGTTATCATATGAGGCGAGGAAAGAAATATTTGCCACTCAATGTGAAGGCGATGGGTGGGAGCGCCGCAATGTCCATTGAAGCGAGGTTATTCTATGCCGCCTATATGTAAATAAGCGAGGGGCATTAAAATATATTGTGATGAATAGACTAGGGATTGGTGATTGGTATTTGGTGATGATGAAAAGGTATTATGTCATGATATGTGTAAACCATTAAATAATCTATTGATTATACTCATGAGTTATGGTACAGGGACAACCAAACTGGAAGCGTTTAAAATGCATGGGAAAAACAGGAAGTGTTTTTATTGTGATTTATGCATTTACGCCTTATATTCATATTGTGTTGAATATGAATTATATTATTGCTCATGTTTGGGGGTTGTCCTTGTAGGTACACTTTTGGCATGATAAGAAAGGGCTAAGGCGGGTTGAGGCAGTGAGCTTGTAAAGAACACTTTTGGGAATTGAAGGACGGGATTACTTTTGTATAGTGTCTACTCTAGGAGTAGTGTAAAGCTATAGTTGATAACATTCATTAGATTGGGAATGTAATTAATCCATTGATAGTCCTTATTTTTGGCATGTAATTCTTAAAGCTCATAGTCTCAACACGATCATTTTACTCTGATAATTTATGTTAGCTCTACTTATGCCCTTAACACGTACTTAAGGAACTAGGGTCCTTACATTAGTGGTATCAGAGCAGTGGTTAGAGAACCCGGAAACGAGTGAAGTGTAGCCTTAGCATGATTGGCTAGGTGCTTACATTTGAAGCATGTTTATGCATGTGGTGCATATTGTTGTATATACTGTTATACTAACATGCTTATTATCATTCCTGTTATCTAACGGCATAACATATATATTTGTTTTGGAATTGTTGTTAACCTTTGTGTTACAACATGGCGGCTATGAACTTGGGAAACCTCAATGAAGAGGTGGGTGACGTTGGCAGTGTTAATGCAAGCATTGGTTAGGCAAACCCTCTACCTCTACCAACTGTAGGCATGGAACCAGTGGCTCAGTTATTACTACCTGGTGAGATCAGTTTGACTCAGTTTCTGTCTTACCACCCGCTCCGGTTTGAGGGGACAGAATCAGGGGAGGAGGCCGAAGAGTGGCTAGAGAGACTTGAGCAGATATTTGTATCCGCTCCTTGTGCTGTTACAGCATGGCTGAGGCTGACGGAGTTCCAACTGGCAAAGAAACCTTCAATGTGGTGGAGGAGCACGGTAATGGAACTGAGAGCACAGGGTGCATTGATCGATTGGACGCTCTTCAGAACCCGGTTTCTGAACCGGTACTTCTCTGCGGTGGCGAGACAGACGAAGGAAGATGAGTTTGCAAGCTTGAAACAAGGGAGCATGTCAGTGTCAGACTATGTTATGCACTACTCTTCGTTGCTGAGGTATGTTCCACACATTGCCACCAATGGACATGCAAAGATGAGGAACTTTATGAAGGGGTTGCGACCGGAGCTTTTTGACCGGGTTATCACCAATAACCCCACTTCCTTTGACGATGCTCTCACGAGAGCAGAGCTTGCGGAGATTGGAGTTGGGGCCTATCCTAGTGCTGTACCCCCACACATGCCACAACAGAGGCAAGCTACTGATAGCTTGAGGCCCCGAGGGGAGTCATTTAAGCCCCGTGGTGCCTCTTCATCCTCACGGTTCAGTGGAAAGAAATCTTATGGTCAGAAGCAAGAGAACAAGAAGAACAATTGGTCAGCCAACCGAGGGCCTACGCAAGGAAATAGATCGGGGGAGTTAAGGTGCGACAATTGTGGAGGGCCACATTCTTCGAGTAAGTTCCCTGCCTATTATAGTTGTGGCAAGATGGGCCACATCTCTCGGTATTGCCCCACTCGGGGAGGACAGTCAGATTTTCAGGGAATAGGCCGAGATTTGAGGACAGGACAGTGCACCAGAGGCAGCAGTTTGTGCCTCGACCATCGGGAGGTCAGACAGTGGGACCGTCCCCGGGACAGGTGTATGCACTGACCAGAGAGCAGGCGCAGGCAGCCCCGGAGGAGGTGATCGCCGGTACGTGTCATTTATTTACGTACCCTGCTTTTATTTTGATAGATACAGGTGCCTCCCACTCTTTTGTATCTGTGGGCTTTGTGGAAAGACACCATATGCGCACGTCTTCTCTACCCACGCCTCTCATGGTCTCGACACCCACTGGAAGGAATGTTATTGCAGATCAGTTTCTTGCAGATTGCCTCATTTATTTTGAGGGCAACGAGTTGAAGGCAAATTTGATTGTATTGGGCATGTCAGACTTCGACTGCATCATGGGTATTGACATTTTGAACAGATACCAGGCAGTGGTAAATTGTCGACAGAGAACAGTAAGGTTCATATCTGATTTGGGTATACAGTGGACTTTTTATGGCAACGGTTCTCGTGCGAAGATCCCGTTGATTTCCGGCAATCAAGATGTCTCAGTTGTTGGAACATGGCCACACGGGCTATCTCTCATCTATGCTGTGGACACGTCTGGGAAGAATAAAGAATTGAGAGTGGAGGATGTACCAGTGGTAGCAGAATTTGTTGATGTATTCCCAGAGGAGATCCCAGGTTTCCCACCGGCTAGAGAAGTCGAGTTTGGGATCGAGTTGTTACCAGGGACATCCGCTATCTCTCGTGCACCTTACAGGATGGCACCGGCAGAGTTGAGAGAGTTGAAGGAACAGTTGCAGGATCTCCTTGACAAGGGATATATACGCCCGAGCGTATCGCCATGGGGCGCACCGGTTCTCTTTGTGAAAAAGAAGGACGGTTCGATGCGGTTGTGCATCGATTACCGGCAACTGAATAAGGCCACAGTGAAGAACAAGTATCCTCTCCCAAGGATTGATGATCTGTTTGATCAGTTGCAAGGTACCAGACTTTATAGCAAGATTGATTTGAGGTCCGGGTATCACCAGATTCGAGTCAGGGAGGAGGATGTACAGAAGACAGCATTTCGGACTCGGTATGGACACTACGAGTTCTTAGTGATGCCGTTCGGTGTGACGAATGCCCCCGCTGTCTTTATGAGCTTAATGAATCGGGTATTCCAACCCTATCTTGATCAGTTCGTCATTGTATTCATCGATGACATTCTCATCTACTCCAGGAGCGAGGAAGAGCACGTGAAACACTTGAGGACAGTGCTCCAGATTCTCAGAGATCACCAGTTGTATGCCAAGCTCAGCAAGTGTGAATTTTGGTTGAGCAGTTTAGTGTTTCTGGGCCTTGTCATATCTAACAGCGGGATATCAGTGGAGGGAGTACCATTCTTTTGGTCAGAAGCTTGTGAGGAGAGCTTCCAGGAGTTGAAGCACCGTTTGACGACGGCGCCAGTATTGGTGATTCCTACAGAAAACTCCAGATTTGTTTTGTATACCGATGCATCACTTCAGGGCCTTGGGTGTGTACTGATGCAAGATAAGCATGTGGTAGCTTATGCATCGAGGCAGTTGAAGCCGCATGAGACTAGATACCCAGTCCATGACTTGGAATGGGCGGCTATCATCTTCGCCCTGAAGATTTGGAGACATTATTTGTATGGTAGGTACCTCGTTTACCATTTACACGGATCACAAGAGCCTCAAGTTTTTATTCACTCAGGCGAAGCTGAACATGAGGCAGAGAAGGTGGATGGACTTACTCAAGGACTATGATTGTGAGATTGTGTACCATCCCGGAAAAGCTAACTTGACAGCAGACGCCTTGAGCCGGAAAGTGAGGAGTACTGCTGAGGACGTCATCCATTTGTCGGCTATGATGACCTTTATTGCCATCTGGGCTATGATTTTGACATAGATGCATCACCAGTGTACGTATCAACCTTATTAGCTGAGCCAGATATCTATGAGAATATTAGAAGAGCTGAGAAGTCAGATGATGAGATTCAGAGATGGTTATCCTTATTGCATCTTGGTCAACCATCGAAGTTCAGAGTGGCCGAAGACGGATATTTGAGATTGGGTAACCGTTGGGTGGTTCCGAGTACGCCGGAGTTGCGTAGAGGGATCTTGGAGCGAGATCATAGTAGCAGACTTAGCATCCACCCAGGGGCGAAGAGATGTATAAAGATCTGCGTGGTCAGTTTTGGTGGAAAAGAATGAAGTTTGATGTCGTCGCTTTTGTTAAGAGGTGCTTGATCTGCCAGCAGGTTAAGGCAGAGAGACAGAGACCTGGCGGCGAGTTGAAAAGCTTGGAGATACCAAGTGGAAGTGGGAACACATTTCCATGGACTTCGTGACTCACCTGCCGAAGAGTGCTTCGGGTTTTGATGCTATTTGGGTGGTTGTGGATCGATTGACTAAGGTAGCTCATTTCATCCCCTATAGCATGACTTTCATCTTTTTGAGGATGGCGCAGTTATATATTCGAGATGTGGTGAGATTGCATGGGATCCCCATTTCCATAGTGTCGGATCGAGATCCACGATTCACATCTCATTTTTGGGAGGGTCTTCAGTCAGCCTTGGGAACTGAAGTTAGGTTGAGCACTGCATATCATCCTCAGACGGATGGCCAGATCGAGCGTACTATCCAAACGCTCGAGGACATGTTGAGGGCTTGTGTATTGGAGTTCGATGTTTCTTGGCAGGATTCGGTGGCCTTGGTAGAGTTCTCTTATAATAACAGCTACCCAGACGAGCATTCAGATGGCTCCTTTCGAAGCCCTTTA